>CAUYON010075052.1:0-13401 GCA_963573935.1 Arctocebus calabarensis | reverse complement strand
TTGAGGCTCTGTCTCAAAAAAAAGGAAGTGAGAGTGAAATGTCTGAAACTCCTAGGAAGAAACACCCCCACTGCCAGGCTGCTGCGGTCCTGACTCTGAGGCAGCTTCTCCGGAGTTTTGAGTGTTTCATGACACAATTCGGTTTTCCTACAAGACTCAGAATAGGAGCTTCCTAACCCAAATAATTCATAGTATGGTATTTGCCTCTATTTAAAATCATCTTCCACAGGGTTCAATTAACAACGTCCATGTCAAATTATGTCACACCCATTATTTGCTCTAGTTTGGTCAGGCTGGGTCAGGCAGTCCCTAAGCAGGGCTGTCCGCCCGAACTGCCTTGGCCTTGGCTGGGCCAGGGCAGAACACCCCACTGGGAGGAGCCAGGCACTGCTACTGGAAAGGTCAAGCTCAGCAGGTCGGTGGCCAGCCATCAACCTCTTTATCTGGGCTTTGCCTCTGGAGACTGGACCACATGGGTTTGAATCCTGGCTCCATCTTTTGGCAGCTGTGTGATCTGGAGTAAATTCTTTAACTTTTCTGAGCCTCATTTTCGACATCTGTGAAAGGGGAATACTTACAACACTGCATCGATGTATATACTTTTCATTTATTTTATTTAACTAGGCCAGTAGCAGTAGTAGTACCATTTAATTTTTATCTTGTTCATGTCCTCAAAATTGGAATTCCTCCTGAGATCACCCTCAGGAAATATTTCACCAGCCCTCCAGAAACTGTGACAATACAGGCAGCCCTTCAGGGAAGGAGGGGAGACAGCCGGAAGACCCCCTGTGGTGTTCTGACTGGGGATTACTAACACGGGTATCAAGAGCGGCCCTGGCTTTAAGAACATCTCCATTGGCCACGGAAAGCTCCGCTTCCTGCCTTGAGGGCTCAGAGGCTCGCCCTGCATGTTCGCTCAATCAACCTGCAGGTCCACAAAGGAGAAGACATAAGGGTACTGGACATTCTCTTTATTTTAAAAAGAGGTACAGTGAGGCAAAGAGGAGCGTCCACACACAAACATACAGTACTTTCTCTCATCTCTCAAAGGACAAGGGATAATAATTGTAGAGCTAGAAGCAGAGTCTCTCGCCCGGAGAAACTTCAGACTGAGATCAATACTAGAAAAATGATCTGGGGTTGCTTCACATGGGATATATGCTTCTTTTTCTGTTTGTTTGTTTGTTTGTTTTTGAGACAGATTCCTGTGAGACAAAGTCTCACTCTGTCTCCCAGGCTAGACTGCAGTGATCATAGCTCATTGCAGCCTCAAACTCCTGGGCTTGAGTGATCCTCCTACCTCAGTCTCCCAAGTAGCTGGGATTACAGATGCCTACCACCACGTCTAGCTAATTTTTCTATTATTAGTAGAGATGGGGTGTCGCTCTTACTCAGGCTGGTCTCGAACTCCTGGCCTCAAGCAGTCCTTCTGCCCTGGCCTCCCAGAGTGGTAGAATTACAGGCGTGAGCACCACGCCCGACCTCACACTGTGCTTCTTACCTTTTTTCCACATCCAAAATCCCTGGGATAGTCTGGAGCCCCCTTTATGGGTAGCCCCAGGAGGCAGCGTGTAGCAGAAGAAGCCCTGGATTATAGTCAAGAGGCCTGTACTCTAATCCCAGTCCCTGCAGACTGGCTGTGTGGCCTTGGAAGAGTCGCTTATCCTTATCTTAGAATCTGGTACTTGAGAAACCAAAACGAAGGGTTTGGACTACATCAGTAGTTCCCAAACCTCATTGCCCACCGGAACCTGTGTGAGTGCGTGTGTGTGTGTGTGTGTATGGTGGGGTCGGGTGGAGTGGGAGCCTTGGAATCTGTGATTGGAAAGTATTCTAGGTGATTCTGAAGCGCAGCCTCACATTGGAAGCCTGGAACAGATGCCATCTAGGGAATCTCACAGTGTTTCCAAATCCAAAGCCCCTGTTAGCACATTCCGCACAATTCAGTCCCAAGGAGGTGCCAAGCCTCACATCGTGCCCTGAGAGCTGCTGGTGTGTGAGCACGGGGACCCCCACCCCGACACTGCAGAGCGTCCGGCTAGTCTGGTGTGAGGGGCTGCCCTGTGTGCTCAGGCTCTGGGTGCCGTCTGGCGTGAGGGGCTGCCTGTGTGCGCTAGGGCTCAGGGTCCCGACTGTTTCATGGCCTTTTTGACTTTGGAGGGTGCATGTTGGGCTCACCTGGCGCCAGTGGTGTTGCACCCTAGCTGTGACCACTCACTCTTTTGCTCCTGAGGGTCCGTTGTTCCGTTCCTAGCATAGCAGATCCACCTGCCACAAGTCCAAAGGGCAGATTAGGACTCCTGCCAGCTTGCTTGAGGCTGGCATCCTGCACGCGAGCTTTTGAATGTGCAGTCATGGGTCCCCAGCTGTCCCAAAGTTACAAAGCCCCCATGTGGACAAGGAGCTGTGGAGAGCTATGTTAACAGTGTCTTTAGCTCCTGTTTCACGAGTTTCAAGCCTGCCATCCGTGGGCTTAGTAAACAGGGAGGAGGTTTTGTATTTTCGGGGGAGCCTTGGCAGGAATGAACTGCAGCTCTCAGAGGTGACATTGGTCCAGGACTTCCTCTGAGAGGCAGAGAGAACAGAGCAGCAGGGGCCATGGTGAGACTGCACGGTGGCCCCTCATTGCCCGCACACCAACAAGAAGGGGGTTGGGAGCTGCAGGGGCCTGTGCTGGGGTCAGTGAGCAGGAGAGGGTAAGCTGTGGCCAGTGGAGATGGCCACTGTGGGTTCTTGCCCACTGCTCCTATGTGAGAATGAATCTACTGTTGCCAAAAGTTGTGATTCTAGAATAAAGTCAGAAATCTCAATTTTACCTGTATTTTTTCAATTTAAAATGATGACAAATTTAATTTTAACAAATCCTTTAGAATAAACAGGCTGTAGCCTGAGACTCTGAGTAGAGAGCCCGGCCTCGAGGCCTGGTCTGGGTGTGCTGTAACCTTCTATCTCCAAATCAGCAGAACCCCAAAGGATATTCCTGAGTCTGAAGGATCTAAATCCACCTCATCAGCTGTGGGCAGTGGCTCACTCCTATAATCCTAGCATTCTGGGAGGTCAAGGCAGAAAAATGGCTTGAGTTCAGGAGTTCAAGACCAGACTGAGCAAGAGGGAGGACTCCATCTTTACCAAATAGTAGCAACATTAGTTGGCGTTGTGGTGGGCTCCTGTAGTCCCAGCTACTTGGGAGGCTGAGGCAGGAGGATCCCCTGAACTCAGGAGTCTGAGGTTGCTGTGAGCAAGGCTAATACCATAGAGCTCTAGTCTGGGCAAGAGAGTGAGACTCTATCTCAAAAAATTAGAAATAAATAAATACATCTGCCTCACCTTTGATGATTTCCTTTGTTAAAGAGGTAATGACAGCCCTAGTTTTCTAGAGCTTTAGAAGTACACTTCGTCTGCTGCTGTGTAACATCCCAGGGCAGCTCCGTGGGCCCCAGTCTCCACCTTCCCTCAGCCTCTGTCTGCCCCATCCCAACAATGCAGCACCAAGGGCCCTCTTCAGGTGTGACAGCCAGTCAACAAGCTCTCACACCACCTCCTTTCCCATTCTAGAAAAGAATTCAAAACCTAGTTACGGAGAGGTACCCTGTGCATGGACAACCTGGGGCTGTAATTTAGTTTTTATTTTTATTTTGAGACAGAGCCTCAAGCTGTCACCCTGGATAGAGTGCTGTGGCATCACAGCTCACAGCAACCTCCAATTCCTGGGTTCAAGCGAGTCTCCTGCCTCTGCCTCCCAAGTAGCTGGGACTACAGGCACCCGCCACAACACCCAGTCTTTTTTTTTTTTAGGTTACTGCCGTCATTATTGTTTGGCGGGCCCGGGCTGGATTCGAACCTGCCAGCTCAGGTGTACGTGGCTGGCGCCTTAGCCTGTTGAGCCACAGGTGCCAAGGCTGTAATTTAGTTTTTAAAGGCAAATCATTGCTGAGCTCGGATACTGCATCAGAAACTATTTGTGACACACCTCCCAGTGGTGGGTGAATGGTGACTCCTGAATATCTATATAGGAAACTCTTGGGAGTGGCATTTTGTTTGGCAGCGAGGAATAACTAAAGGACTTCTCCAAAAGCTACATTGTTGTACATTAAATTTTTTTTTTTTTTGTAGAGACAGTCTTACTTTATCGCCCTCAGTAGAGTGCCGTGGTGTCACACAGCTCACAGCAACCTCCAACTCCTGGGCTTAGGCGATTCTCTTGCCTCAGCCTCCAGAGTAGCTGGGACTACAGGCACCAGCCACAATGCTTAGCTATTTTTTTTTGTTGTTGCGGTTTTGCTGGGGCCAAGTTTGAACCCGCCACCCTTGGTATATGGGGCCAGCACCCGGCCCACTGAGCCACAGGCGCCGCCCTGTATTAAACCTTTTAATATGAAATGGCATGCTCATTTAAAAAAACAAAGTGAGGCTAGGGGCAGTGGCTCACAGTTATAATCCTATTACCCTGGGAGGCCGAGGCAGGTGGATCACCTGAGCTCAGGAGTTTGAGACCAGCCTGAGCAAGAGCGAGACCCTGTCTCTATCAAAAAGAGAAAACCTAGCAGGGCGTTGTGGTGGGCACCTGTAGTCCCAGTTACTTGGAAGACTGAGACAGGAGGATCACTTAAGCCCGAGAGTTTGAGGTTTCTGTGAGTGTTGACACCATGGCACTGTACCCAGACTGACAGAGTGAGACTTTGTCTTAAAAAACGGCAACTTTATGTGTCAACCCGCCTAGCCACAGGGAACCTGGGTTAAACGTTTCTGAGTGTGTCTGGGAGGATGTTTCCAGATGAGCTTAGTGTTTGGATCGGGGTCTTAGTCAAGTAGACCATCCTTCCCAGTGTGGGAAGTACACTTTAGCTGGGACATCGAATGCCTTCTTCTCCTGCCCTTGACTGGTACCTAACCCACCTGCTGCCCTGGTTCTCAGGTTTTTGCACTTGGACTGAATTACACCACAGGCCTTCCTGGGTCTGCAGCTTACAGACAGCAGATCATGGGACTTCTCAGTCTCTATAGCCACATAAGTCAATTCCTTGCAATAAACCTCCTTTTATACACACACACACAGAGGCATAAACAGTTGTCTCCTATTGTTTCTGGAGAACCTTTATAAACAACGGAAACCCCTAAGAGCCAAGTCTTGGTCCTGCCATTGTGCTTGGTCAGTACAAATGCAAAGGCAGTAAGGTATGTGAGACCCCCTTTTTCTAGATGAGGAGGGGTAACGGTCAGAACGAAATCCCAGAACAGCCCAGCTCACAGGCTCCACTGCTTAAGAAAAAAAATTTAATGTAAAGGTTGAGAATTTTGAGCCTAGTTCCTGAAAGTGTCCTGGACCAAGAGGAGGCTGTTCTGGGTAAAACCAAACCTGTTTCTTGGCAAAAGTGGTAATGAATGTCCCAGACACCTGCCCCGTGGGCTCCTTCTGCCAGGCAGCCAGATGGCTCATTACGACCCACACGTGTCTTCCAGGCCCTTTGCCTGGCTTGTTGGCTGCAGACAGGCTGGGGAACAGGAGCTTAGTCACATTGTTCAGAGGATATCACAGAGAAGGTTTTAGGATTAGCAAGCTCAAGGGACACCAAGGAAGCGTTCCTTCAGTCTGGGTTGACCCAACTTACAGCTTACCTCTAAGGGACTTCTAAACTCTGGAGGAGTAGAATAAAATGAAATACTCATTCCTTGAACAGGAAGGGGGTTGAATTCTTTCTGTTACCATAATGATACTACTTGGTATTACTTCAAGTAAATGATCAGGGTATAACTCAGAGGGTTTCAATATTTAAAAATAAATAAATAAGCAAGCAAACCACTGACCCTTCACTAAATTGGTGGTTGTCATCACACTTAATAACTACCTTGCCGACATGTCACCCCTTCTGGAAACCCAACTGGCAGGAACTTACACTGTTCTTACTGAAATTTATCTGTTAATAAATGGTTTGCATAAACTTTTTTTTTCTTTGACTTTTAAACAGCAGCAATTCAACACTGAAAAAGAACGTGATGTTTATGGCTTTTGCTTCTCCCCGGGAACAAAGAAATCTGGCAAGACACACACGGGTACAGCAGGGGACCCATGTTTGGAGTTGTGCACTTAGGTTGGCCTGCATGTTCGGGCGAGGCAGGACAACAAGGCTGCTTCTGTATAGGAGGGGGTCCCCACTGTGGCTTTGTGTGTCCTCGGCCACATCCCTCAGTCACCCCAGGTGCACTGAGCTTCCACCTACTCTTGGGCTTTTTCCCTCACCTCTCTCACGCCTGGCCAGCCAGGAAGTCGCGGCCACAGCAAAGAGGCTCTACCCTGAGCACTTTCAGCGGCCCCAAAGGCGGGTAGTAACCTCTGATGCAGCTGTGGGGCTGGAGGACAATCGTCCGCTTCGCAGGACAATCATCTTCGTACTTTTCCTTTTGGTTTAGAAGTGGCAGGACGTCTTTGACTCGGTCTGAAGGTCTCCTGGAGGTTGATCTGGTTAGCCGTGTCTCAGTCTGCTCTACACAGATAGGGAGATGGCGGCTGAGACAAGCGATCTGGTGGCCTCGGCTCCTCCCGACACGGGATGTGGATGATACGCCCGTGCAATTTCTCAACTTGTGTTGGGCCTCTCTGCTTGCAAATACACCATCTTGAGCTAAAAAAGTGACTTCTATTTTTTTTCCTCTTTTCTTTCTTTCTTTTTTGACAGTCTCACTCTGTGACTCTGGGTCAAGAGCTGTGGTGTCACAGCTCACAGCAACCTCAAACTCTTGGGCTGAAGCCATCCCCTTGCCTCAGCCTCCAGAGTAGCTCGGACTACAGCCACCCACCACAACACCCCGCTGGTTTTTCTTTTCTTTTCCTTTTGTTTTTTTTTTTGAGACAGAGCCTCAAACTGTTACCCTGCATAGAGTGCCTGGCATCACAGTTCACAGCAACCTCCAACTCCTGGGCTTAAGTGATTCTCCTGCCTCAGTCTCCCAAGTAGCTGGGACCACGGGTGCCCGTCACAACGTCCGGTTATATTTTGGTTGCAGTTGTCGTTGTTTGGCAGGCCCAGGCTGGATTCGAACCCGCCAGCTCCGGTGTATGTGGCTGGCACCTTAGTCACTTGAGCTACAGGCGCTGAGCCCCCACTGGTTTTTCTATTTTTAGTAGAGACAGGGTCTTGCTCTTGCTCAGGCTGGTCTCAAACTCCTGAGCTCAAGTGATCCCCCCACCTCAGCCTCACAGCATGCCAGGATTACAGGTGTGAGGCACCCCACCCAGCCTTTTTTTTCTTTTTAAGGAATGATTATAATCCAACGAACACCGGAGAACCCCTACCATTTTCTAGGCACTCTTGCAAGACCACAAGATTCAATATCAGAGAACCCCTGACCACTAGAGTTTTCAGGTTAGTTAGTGGAAAGAAGTTTTTGCTAAAAAGTTCAAATCCAGATTATTATTGCTTCTCATGTTAGGGACCTCATATCTAGGGTTAAGCAGCTGTAGGCATGAGCTAAACGTGGTCCACACCTTCCTAAAATCAAAGGTCATCAAATATTTGGAAGGATTTTTTTTTTTTTTTTTTAAACAAAACGAACCTGTTCTGGAATAATGCACAAAAATCACACAGCCCACATACACCCGGAGGTGCAGCCCCTCTTCAACTCTGGGAGGACAAAGTCACAAACCACGGAGACAAGGCAGGGGTCAGGGCAGCCAGGGAGGGGAGGGTGTGCAGAGGCACCACAGGGATGTCCCCAAGGCAGAGGGCCGGGCCATTCCTGCAGAGGCAAGATACAGGTAGAGACGCAGACAAGCCTTGGGGGACATTGTAAATTTCAGCAGCTCTTTATGCTATTTCAGAAATGAGGGAGAAACATTCACCCGCAGCTTCAGAGGGAGAAGACACAGTCTTAGAAGCAACCCAGGGGTTTCTTAGCTTCAGCCCTGTCTGCTTTGAAGTTCAGTCCACTCTCCCCAGGAAGTGGGGAGGCTCTAAAGGGTTCTCAGCAGAGAAGTTTTGTAGAACTGCAAGAGCAGAGGGAGGCAGCCGGCACCCTCCAGCACGGCTGCCTGGCAGGAAGCTTTGCTGAGTAATTTTGGTTTCAGTTGGAAACATTCTGTCATGTCCTCTCTGGGCAGGGTGGGGAGCTTGGGCTGCGCTGTGGCTGTGGGTTAGATTTCTTCCTTCCTTGCAGTGGACAGGGGTGGTGGCGTGGGGGGAAGAGGCAATGGACCTTAAGAGGAAACAGAGGTCACCACGGAGGACTTTAAATTCAGAAAAGCATTTCTGCTATGGGGAGGACCAAGAGCACTTGCCTAGGGAACAGGCCACCGGAGATTCCAGAGGAGGGACCCGCCCCAGCCTCTAGAGTGTGGCTTTAATTATCCAGTTAGTCATAGATTTACTGTCATCCAAGTTTAATAAGCTTGACCGTGACCTGTGAGCAAAGACAGTTGTCCAGGCTTTCCCCCTCCCCCTCTTTTTCTGTTTAAGCCACCCTGCTAAGCAGGGCCCTCAGAGCCCACCAGCCCCGGAGAAGTGGCCACTGCCACCTTCTCCTTCCTTGGTGCTTTGATCTTGAGCACAGGGCCTCAGGCGCTGGCTAGTCCAGTTAATCTGGAAAAACGTTTAAGAGGCAACAGTTTATAACCACTCTGAAGGGAGTCGCACACACAGAGCATGTGAAGAGCAGCACAGAGATGGCCAGCCCTGGTGCAGGTCACACGCGGCCTCTTGCCGGCCACTGGGCTGCTCACTCAGTTTCAGAGGGGAAGCATCAGCGCACTGTCGCCCCTGGCCCCTGCCCATACCCTGGGAGAGATGGGTAGCTTAGATGGTACCTTCCTGCTTGGGACTAGGCAGGGTTTTGTGCCCCTGACCTTGGAGCTCGATGTGCATAGCTTGGGCTTCCATTTTGAGAAACCTAACCCCTGGACTTGAACACTCTGCTGTTTGTATTTTGCGCAGCAGGAGAGCCCTGCTTCTCCTCACTCAGCTCAGCCAGTCTCCTGATTTCAGCTCCCTCCTGAACAAAAGGGTTGTCAGTTTACTGTGACTCGCTACCATTATATCTGTCTGGGCTTAGATTCCCAGCGTCTCACCAGAGCTGCCACGAGCCATCTCCTGGGCAAGCCTTTCCACGCCGAGACTGCCAGGCCAGCAGGAGAGGAGACCCAATCCATCTGTCAACATTTGAATAATTTCATCCACACATACTTCTCTTCCAAACACCTGGCCTGTTTTCCTTTTTCTGAACCATGCAAGCCCAAGGCGCCAGCCGGGCTGCCCGCTAGCAGGAGCAGGACGTGTCACGTTGCCTCCAGAGGCCCAGGAGCCCCACCACACTGGCTTCTTTGTGAGGTCATCTTCGCGTCAGTTTCCTGAAGCTCTGGCCTCCTTCCTAGTATCTTCACACATTCTGGGTTTGCCAGAGCTCCGGAGGTGTTTCCATTCAGTAAAAACATAAGGGCCTTTTGACTGCTCATTCTGCATTTGGCACTAGATGAGGGATACAGAAGTCCCCAGAGAATGCTCTACAGGATACAGTGTAGCTGAGTTATCCAAGGTAGATTCCATCCAAAGGGGGTCCTAAAGGGGAAGAACTCCATGGTCAATTAAATTTGGGAATCTGCAGAATCTGTCTCCCTCTTGGTGATTGAAAACACACATTTATATAATAAGGATCTGAGAAGTCCCCGTAACTAAACCCTGTTCACTGTTTTTTTCTTTTTGAGACAGAGCCTCAAGCTGTAACCCTGGGTAGAGTGCTGTGGCATTACAGCTCACAGCAACCTCCAATTCCTGAGCTCAAGAGAGTCTCCTGCCTCCGCCTCCCAAGTAGCTGGAACCACAGGCACCCGCCACGATGCCCAGCCATTTTTTGGTTGTAGCCATTATTGTTTGGCAGGCCAGGCTGGATTCGAACCTGCCAGCTCAGGTGTACGTGGCTGGTGCCTTAGCTCGTTGAGCCACAGGCGGCGAGCCAGCCTGTTCATCTTTTTAACCCATCATTTCCCAAGGGCAGCATGACAGACAGTAGAACTCTTTTTATATAATACCTAGTTGTATCTTTTTTTTTTTTTTTTGTGGAGACAGAGTCTCACTGGATCACCCTTGGTAGAGTGCCGTGGCGTCACACGGCTCACAGCAACCTCCGACTCCTGGGCTTAGGCGATTCTCTTGCCTCAGCCTACCGAGTAGCTGGGACTACAGGCGCCCGCCACAATGCCCGGCTATTTTTCTGTTTTGCAGTTCGACCGAGGCTGGGTTTGAACCCGCCACCTTCGGCACATGGGACCGGCGCCCTACTCGCTGAGCCACAGGCGCCGCCCCCTAGTTGTATCTTAAGGAATGAATTAACGTCATTAGGAATATATTTTAGGAAGTGATCGAACAGCGGGTTTTCAACCTAAGGAGATACCTCACTCTCAATAGAGTATTTGGATATAGGTGGTGGCATTTTAGGTTGTCACAAAGATGGGGAAGTACTACACAGCATTTAAGGCATGGGGAGGCTAGTGACCTTACCTGGTCACTACAAAAATTTTGAGACAGACTGTGTTACGATCCATATTTCATTTCCAAAAAACACAGTTGACAGTGTCCTTTCTGATATACACGTGTTTAAGTTTCAATTTGCTTAGCTTATCGGTGGCTTTTACATTTCTGGATTTGTGTGTCTCAAAACTTTCATAATGACCCTCTATACTTCCTGTAATGCAGCCACCTGTCCTGAGCCAGAAGAATTGTCTTGCCTAAACGCCCACAGTGCTCCCCCTCCACTGCCCTGCCCCGCCCCCTAAGAAGCCCCACTGGGTGCGTGCTCCGCGCCCTCTCTGCAGGTCCAAACGCCGCTGGGGTCTTCTCGGTCACCTGGTTCCTGCTCTGCGTTGCCAGGAGGCCTGTACCCCGGAGGGAGCTAGGTCTTGGCTTTTGCAGGTCTGATAGGAGCGAGTTAACAGAAGCAACTAGGGGCGGGGGTCCATGGTTCCACCTACACTGGAGATGAAAAGAGCGGTGTGTTCAAGAGTCCCTGAGAACAAGGAGAAGCTGCTGGCTTTTCGGAGTCCCCAGGGGCTTCTCAGGGAGAGAGGGATGGGTGGCTCAGCTTAAGGGAAGGATCAGTGCTTAGCCAAGGCCAAGCGACTTGACAAGGAAAGTGAGAATGGAGGGCGAGGGGGCCGCACCCTCTACCCTTCGTGGCGAAGGCAGCGGGGACACCAATATCCGCCATCTGCAGCTCAGAGGCAAGGGCGCTGGTGTGTCCCTGCTTGTGTCAAAACAGAAAACGCCCATGGCAACTGGCAGGTGTGGCCCGCAATGGCAGTGTGTGTTTAGAAACTAGGGGGGCGCGCTGGTGCAGCCACCCTGAGGGATCCCGCCAGGCACCAGGGCCGCCCTCTGCGCGGCAGGCGTTCTCCGCGGGTTCGGGCGCCGGAGTGCGGCGGCCAGATGTCAGCGGCCACTCCGCCGGGAGAGAGCAATTTGACTTCCGCCAGAGAAGTGTGATGCTGGCGAAGAACCTCACCCCCAGCCTGCCGGCGACTCCGGCCCCGCGCTCCACCCGGGGGCGCAGGCCGAGCCGCACCCTGTGCGCACCGGGCGGGCGGAGCCGCTCGGGTGGCTGTCCCCGTCCGGTCCCGTCCCGGCGGCGCTTGCGTGCCCCGCGCCCCTTTCTCTCTCTTTCTCTCTCTCTCTCTCAGGATTAGCGCGGGAAAGGGAAGTGGCACTTCTTTTGTTAAATTTTATTTTGAAAAAGGACAAAGTCTTGCCAACACCCGGTGCAGGAGACGAGCTCGTTGAGATCCACGCCGCTGCGCTGCTGGGGAGCCCTGCGGCCTCCAGTCCCTGGCCTTAGCCTCCCCCACGCGAGATCGTTTTCCATTTAATACCCACCGAAGCTAAATGTTAATTTTTCCCTCTGTTAAAAAGAATTATACAAACTTGGTGGGGGGGGGAGCAAAATGTCCTTTCAATATTAAATTAAAGCAATGTCTTATCAGCTTATCTGTCTGAGAGTCACCTGGCTATCTAGGGGACGTAACTTGGACTTACTACTTAGCTATGAATCAGAGCCCTGAACTTTTATAACTCTGTAAAATTAGATGGTGCTCTGTAGAAACTGTTAAAATGTAAATGATTTTTCTCTTCAATAGAGATGCAAATAATTTCTGTGTGGTCTAAAAAAATAACCCCAATGGTTATATTTAATAGTTTTGTTGCCCTGTAGGACAGTAACCGTTTTGTATCTAACTTAGCAGTGGTATTTCAGCATTCTCTTTTGTTCTCTGAGTGCACAAAACCTTTGGTCTCATATCCTCTTTTGAACTGTGTTTATCACCCACCTTGTGACTTTTCCTGGGTTGCCATTGGACATACCATTTGATCAACAGTTCCTTGTCTCTCAGCTATTCCGTATTTTATATGAGTCATATGTTAACCATATAAGGTGGATTTTAAAATTTTAATTTGGTTTTCTTAATTGAGACATAATAATTGTACTCACTTCTACATGGTAGTACTTCAATACATATAACAGGTAGCGTCACATCACGGAAAGCATATCCATCACCTCCACGTTCATCATTTCTTCATGTCGGGCACATCCAATATCTTCCTTCAAATACTCTCTTACTTTCTTATCCACAAGTGGCCTTAAACCCTACTAGGCTTGAGGGAACCTAGTGGTTCTCTGCTTCCTCCAATCAGAAGACTTTGACTCACCCACTCACCTTTTCTAATAAGTTAATAAGTTGAATAATAAAAGAATGATTATGTTTTGTTCAGCCAACTCTCTCCAGTATCAGCCAGGATTTTCTAAGAAGGAATACGATTTCTCATTTGGACTTGCCCTTCTTCTCTGTTTCTCCCCATTCATTTGTTTTATCATTCATTCATTACCTGAACAAGCCTGCCCCAGATTCCAAAACAAATAAGGCAACACTCAGGTTTTGAAGAAGCTCATACTCTTGCAAGAGTGAGGCCAGGGCAGGAGGGAAGTGGCAGGAGGGGTCCTGAGTTGGGGGTGCCAGTACCTGGGGTGCCAGAATGGGGCTAAGGGAGGGCCCAACTTTGCTGCATGGCCGCAGGGCCGCTGTTCCTCCTGGTCTTCCCCTGAACACTGGCTTTCATGCCTTTGGCCTAGGACCCATGTAACCAAAGCCATATGTTCCACTTGCAGAATTTGTAGTGCTGCTCTGACGCTTTTGTGTTATAATGTACTGTTTGCTGTGTTGAACCCTGTGGCTCAAATTCTATTAGTCGGTCAAGTTTAAATGTTGAGAGACTTCTGGTCTTGATTTTTGGTTTATTCCATGAGAACATATCTTCTCTCTTCTAACTTGCGCCTAAGAGGGTTTTCAGCCCTCGTTTTTCTGGGAGATGACTGTAATCTTAACTGATTTTAGGAAATGGTATAAGAAAAGCCAATGCTGGCTCAGCGCCT
>CAUYON010075051.1:0-11063 GCA_963573935.1 Arctocebus calabarensis | reverse complement strand
CAGGATCTATATAGAACTTCAATTAATCTCCATGACTTTTGAGTTCTTATCACTGTCTCTCTGATCTTCATTTTTGTCTCTTTGTTAGAAAATGATAAGAAAGACCAATGACCTCTATCTCACTCAAGGACAGAGTCAAATTCTTACAAGGACTTGCCAGGTTATGCTGGACACTCCCTGCTGGGCTGTCCAGATTCATTTGCTACTCTCCTATCCTCTGCTCTATGCCTGCCTATTATGAAAGTATCATGAGGGCATGCATTTTTTATTGGCTTTAGTTACCATGATATCCCCAGAATGCATGGCAAAATCTGTAGATCATTACATGAAAAGAAGGGTCCTTTTTAATAACAAATGAGAATTGTAATTGCATTGCCTTAAGTAATTAGTGAATTTCAATGTGCAGGCTCTTCTCTTCACTTGTGATAGTACCCTGAGATGTTATTGAATAAAAATAACTTCCTTTCATATATACACTATGGGTTCCCCAAATCATATACATATTTTAAGAGATTTGGTTGGAAGTAAAATTGATCATTCCTCCAAAGTGTATGAATTTCAGGTAAAATGGGTATGTGTAGCATGATTGTGTATATCCAATCAGTAATGATATCTTTAATTTAGCTTTGAAAAGCAATACATAGATACTATCTTTTCTTTCTTTCTTTCTTTCTTTTTTTTTTTTGAGACAGAGAGTCACTTTGTCACCTGGGGTAGAGAGCTCAACCTCAAACTCTTGGGCTTAAGTGATCCTCTTGGTTCAGCCTCCCGAGTAGCTGCAACTACAGGCACCTGCCACAATGCCCAGCTACAATTCCAATTTCATATACAACCTAAAACAGTGCCTGGACCATCACAGATGATGAATGTTGTTGAATACATGTGAGAGAAGAAAAAAGTGAGAAAGCGTGAGACAGAGTTAATGTAAAACATATAACTATGTTCACATTTTCCTATTAGACAGATAACACAATCAGTATCCTTCCTAACGTTGCATCATTGCAGAAGCACTACAGGGCTGGGAAAGATTTTCATTGTAATGGCTCAATAGTTGTCGCTTTTGTTCCCAGTCGGAAGGATAGTGAGATGGCAGAAGTGACCAGATAGTGACTCGCTATCCTTTGATTACACTCTCTGGCAGCATGACTGTTTTCCCCATGATGGCAGGTGGCACAAACGTTTTGCTGCTCAGCGGGAGGTGTTGGCTTGATGCTTAAGACCTCTGTGACACTGGAGGGTGCAGCAGAGGGTAGCTGACTTCCCAACTCAAGTTTAACTTATTAAACCATGAATCCCCACAGCATTAGTGCCAGAAAGGCCCCTGGGACTGACTGCAGCCAACTTCCTCATTTATAGGTTTCCCTTTCTGTGATGCCTGGCATTTTTAAGGCTGAGCTGGCAAACGATCCTGGATGGCAGCCTCTAGAGAAGAGGCTCATACTAAGTAACTATAATAGCTTGAGTTGATAGAGAATCTTTCCTAGCACTTAACAAGTTATCTCATTATATCACTTTGATGTTCTTTGCCTGTGAAACACAGAGAAATTCCCACCCCCACGTTTTCCAGCTAAAGAAACTGAAGCACATAGAAAACAAATGTATTTTTGACTAAATAAAATTAAAACCTAGGTGCTCTGACTTCCAAGTGAAGATAGTTTCGCTCCAAGACTCTGAGATAAAATGAAGATTTTGGAAAGCATATGATAGCATTTTTTTTTGAAGGATATCAATGTAAGTCAAAATGCAAGCAGTCAGGTTCCTGACTCCTTTTCTTAAATTTAAAACCTAAACTCCTGATGTAGTTCTTTCCTGCATTCTTGTTTTTGCAAATTAAACATTTTTGTTAAAAAAAAGATATAGTTTACATGTCAGGTTGTAGAAACATTGTGGCCGGTTCTAAAGCTATTGTATTTCCCCCAAGAAGGGGGAACTTTTCTTGGCCTTATTTGTTAACCTTCAAGGGCTTATTTTTTCTTAATTCTAAGGGTCATAGAATATTCAGGATGACTAAAACTGTTTATTTACAGGGTTTTAAAAAAAATTATTATGGTGTTTTTTCATTTTTAAAAAGTGTCTCATATAACAAAGACATGGAGAGGGAGGGACGATATTCTTGATATAAAAGAAAATTTAACAATGCATCACATCTTAAATAAAACAATGAATAATGGTGATTTCTCCTTGTATTTTTGTGGGGTTTTTTGTTTTATATAGTGAATGTTTTATGAATGATAACAAAAATATCCATAATTATTCTGATTATAAATTTTCTCTCACTTTCTACATAGGTTCATGGGTTGAATTTTTTTTTTTTTTTTTAGAGACAAGGTCTCACTTTGTTGCCCTCAGTAGAGTGCTATGGCATCACAGCTCACAGCAACCTCCAGCTCTTGGGCTTAGGTGATTCTCTTGCCTCAGCCTCCCAAGTAGCTGGGACTACAGGCATCCGCCACAAAGCCTGGCTATTTTTTTCTTGTTGCAGTTTGTCTGGGGCCACGTTTGAATCAGTTACCCATCAAATGCACCTTCCTCTACTACCAGTTTTTCCACCAAATTCATGACTTTATATCATAGTAATGAGATTATGTATAACATAGACAGTATGCATAACTACAGAATATTCATTAGAAACTTCTACATTGCTGGTGGGAATGCAAACTAATACGTCCCTTTTGGAAAGACATTTGGAGAATACTCAGAGATCTAAAAATAGACTGCCATTTGATCCTATAATTCCTTTACTTGGTATATATCCAGAAGATAAAAAATCACATTACAACAAAGATATCTGTACCAGATTCTTTATTGCAGCCCAATTCATAATTTCTAAGTCATGGAAGAAGCCCAAGTGCCCATCCATCCACGAATGGATTAATAAATTGTGGTGCACGTATACCATGGAATACTATGCAGCCTTAAAGAAAGATGGAGACTTTACCTCTTTCGTGTTTACATGGATGGAGCTGGAACATATTCTTCTTAGCAAAGTATCTCAAGAATGGAAGAAAAAGTATCCAATGTATACACCCCTACTATGAAGCTAATTTATAGCTTTCATGTGAAGGCTACAACCCAATTATAGCACAAGAAGTCAGGGAAAGGGAGGGAAGGGGAGGAGGAGGGAGGGTGGAAAGAGGGTAAATGGTGGGATCACACTTATGGTGCATCTTAGAAGGGTCAGGTGAAACTTACTAAATTCAGTACACAAATATTTTCACACAATAAACAAGAAAATCCCATGAAGCTTATGTTGAACAATTGGATGAAAATATTTCAGATTGTATATGAAGCCCGCACACTGTACCCCATGATTGCACTAATGTATACAGCTATGATTAAATAAAAAAAATTAATGAGGAAATGTAAAAGACATAGATTAGGAAAAACGCATTTTGAAATTAAAAAAAGCATAATTGGAAGACAAAAAAAGAAAAAAAAGAAATTTCACCTAGAAGAAATAAATATTAGTCTTGTTATCTCATTATCTGAAAGGAAAAGTTTATTTTTCCCTTTGTTACCAAGAAGAAATATCTCTGGAATACATTGGACTTTTTATATTATTTAGAAACTTAAAAGAAATCTTTTCAGATCTCCCAAATACCAATCCTTCTTTCTTAGTTCAGGCTTCTCTGCATGGTGCTGGGAATGCAGGACCCAAGTTGGTGAATATATCCAACTTTTTCAACTGCCATTTATTTTGACAGTCCCCTGAATGCTATCATCATTCCAGCACCCCATTACCTAGGCACTTGCAGGCACTTTTCTTTTATTGAATACTATTTTTTAAAAACATTACTTTGAATCATCATCAATTTGCATGAATCATAAAAAGTGAGAACCAACTTTACTTACCGTAAAAGGAACAAAAGCAGAAAAAAATGGAAGACCCTGTGAAAGGTCTTATTTTCTCCATAGAGTGATGTGAAGTTACCAATTCAGAGTTCTCCTTAGACACATACCCTGTCCCGAAATAAGTCAACTTCATTCTAGGCACATGATTACAAAGGAGCTCTTTAACTAAGTTTTCTAGAATATTCTGGAAATTGGAAAAACAACTCTGGAAAAATATTTACTTAAGAACTTCCATTAACTTGGACATTTGTAAATTTGTTAGGGAGAGTGAATCATGGCAATGAATGTGTGCAGAGCATACTGAAAAAGGCGGACTTCACAGGACTTCTGTCAAAAGTTCACAGACCAGCAGTGCCTGCCAGCCAGTTTCTAAAGCACTAGTGACATCCTTTGCAGCAGTGAATTAAGTCCAAAGAAAAGTGTTAGTATTATTTTAAAAATAATCATCAAGAATAACAAAATACTTATTCTCAATGACTCATACAAAGCAACAAGAAGAAAAACCACAACCGCAATCAGATCAGACTTCCCAGGAGGCCTCAGGCAAGCCTTCATAAATTTCTAAAGATCAATACTTAAGAAACAGCAAGAAAACAAATATAGAGATTTTTCTTTTCTTTCCTACTTGTGAAATCAGTACCAGCCTTCACAGAACAATGTAGGAAATAAAATGAAAAATCATTTCCCAACATGAAGAGAAGATAAGGCAATGGGTAGGGGTACATGGAGGAAAGGTGTTTTTATAGATCAAACCAGTAAGTTTTACTGATATCCAAGAGTCAATTACTTACAATGCTACTTTCTAAGGGATTTAAAAATACATCTCGTCCTAATATGGTCCCAGCACTGACTCTTGAGAGGAGAGATTTGAGCCACACACAGGTGTTATGAGCAGGGGACCCAGAAACAAATAGAAGCCACCTACCAGCTGTGCCAAAGAGGTGAGTCTGCATGGGAACACTCTAAGGCTCATTCTGGGTAGATCCTGCCCTCCCAGCACTTACAGAGCAAGTTAGAATAAGAATCCATAAAATATGAGAACTTCTCTGCTTCAAACGAGGAAACTGAATGGGGTGGGGGGGGTTGGGATGTCTTCTTCTACCTTTTGCTTTTTTTCTTCTCAGAATCCTTTATTTACTTTTTTCTCTGCCCACTCATTGCATTGCTAACACCCTCAATGCCCAACAGCACTCCAGAATGCCTCAGTGGCTGCAGCATGTATTTTTGGTAACAAATTCTCTAAGTTAATTCCCATTCCAGTTCCTTCAGCCCATCCACTTGAGGACCATCATTCAAATGTTACCTTAAGCCCCAGTATTCTAGTCTGATCCCAGCCCTCTTCCCATCCCTATATCACACTCTAGCTGGATGATCTCATCAATTTCTAGACATGTTAGTGATTCTCTGATGATTATCACTGACTCAGGTATGAATACTTAACTTCGAATTAAACATTGCCTCTTTGATAGACACACAATTGCATTGAATTTAGCATGTTCAAAAGTGATATTAAAATGTTCTGCTGGAAGAGTTCTAAGCTTACTGAATTTATTCAAGTAAAAAGGGATTTACTAAAAGGATACAACAAAAAAAGCACACAAGTATGGAGGGACAAGTGCTAGAATAGAAACCACAGGTAGGGATTGGCCAGAAGGTCAAAAGCCAGGCTCCTCTGTCTGAGTGAGAATAAGTCTACGTTGCTGCTTTCCGCCTAGCCTCCTGTGCTCTGTTGTGCTGACTCTTGCTTTCTTGGTAATGCTATCACTTCATGTTGGTATTACTTTCTATACGCATTTTTTAAAATGGTTTTTGCTGAAATCACAAAAACACCAACTCAACTTGGCTTATACTCCAGGGAGAATTTTGTTATTTTATGTTGTAAGAAGTAACAAGTTGGGGTTGATTAATTTAGCAGCTCAATGACCTCGTTAAAGGTCAAGTTATTTCTGTCTTTCCACTTGGCCCTCTCTGCCATGTCTAAGCATATGCTTAAGCTCCCTGCCGGGTTGTCACAAGGAGGCTGCTACAATTCCAGGCATTTAGTGAAAGAAGGGAGATTTATTTAGTCCTATTTAAAAGTGAGGGAAATTTCGAAAAATGACACCAATCAGATTTTACCACATATTTGGTCAAATCTAATGCTGTGCCTATCGTCAAACCAAGGAGAGAGGGGATGAGAGTTGGTACAATTACCTGTGATAAGAAGATTGTGAAAAAATTGGATAGAATGTCTATCAGGTAGGTGTTCAGTCATGTACGTCTGCCAAAGTCAGGAATCAGATTTAGTCCCATTTCTCAATGATGATCCTTTGTTTTCATTTGTCTTCATCTGGAACTTGACTATCTCATCTACCAATTCTTACTTTTGTACTGTTCTACTTTTCACTGTATTTAAGTCATTGTCTTTCTCAAACACATCAAGCAGATTCCTATCTCAGAGCTTCAGACCTGTTTCCTGCTTCATTCTCATTTCTACTCAAATATCACCTTCTTAAGTATTCTCCTATTCCTAAACATTCAAATCTAAAAACAGCATGCTCCCTTCTTACTCTATTTTTCTTCCTGGTACTGACTATTACCTGACATTACATATACATTTTTTTAAAAAATCTAATTTTCAACTAAAATTTAGCTCCACTAAGTCAGGACTTTTTGTTTTTCTGCAATGGTAGGCACAGTTCCTAGAACATAGTTCATGTTCAAAAAGTCTTTTTTGGCTAAATGAAAAATGTCTCAACATTTTTGTTTTGTTCTCTGAAGTCTTGATATAGGCTTGGTTGTCTAATGGGAAGGCATTTTCTGCAAGAGACTGTTTCGTCTCATTTTTCCCACTGTGGAGGGCACACTAAGGGGTTTCACATGGTTTTTGTTTGTTTGTTTTAACTGTAGTACTATGTTATTAAAATGGCAGTTGATTTTTAGAGGGAAAAGAATCTTTTTTAAATGGAATCAAAAGAAGACCAGGTACACACTAACATTCTTTTGCCACGTTCCTAAGCCTTGGAACAAAACAAAACAGTACCGGATTTGACATCCCAGGAGAATTTGTTCACTTTTAGTCCTACAGATATTTGTGTTTCTCTGTAGTAACATCTGGCATATGTGGGCAATTCTAGCAGGTCTTTACAAAAGCAGATGTTGTGTGAACCATTTTGCACTATTCACCAGTAAAGGGGGCAGGCAAGCAGAATGGTGCCATTCTTTGCCTGGCATTTGGCAAAAAAAAGGGAAAACAAATGCATTTTTGACATCTGTTCCTACTCTTTTTTCTAGCTTTGACTGTACCAGCCAAGCAGGCCTGATAGGCATAATTGATAAATTATTAAAGGCAAGTTGACAAGGAGAGTAATGAAAACTACTAAGAAATAAACGGAGAAATGAAGTGCCTTATAAAGTTTGTCAGGTGCTTTGAAGACAAAAAGCTGAAAGGACAAGATAATCTTAAAAATAAAAAGTACTTACTATTTTAGAAAACTCTTGCAGTGCCATGGTGACTAAAACACAAATAACTTTGTTCTTCTTTGCCTCCCACGATTTATTTGGAGCAAATTGACAAGTTATATTCTTCATATCATGAAATAATAACAGCTATAGCATTTTGTAAGTGGCTACGTAGAGTCTAAATACATATCAGGAATTACAGTTATTTTATTTTTTGTGTGTGGTTTAGCACATTTTAAGATTTATTATAAATTATTTACTAAATTAAAGATAAACTTGGTTTATCTATCTTCTTAAGATTTTTTTCGCCCCCCCTTCTTAAGATTTTTTAAATTTAATTTTTATTAAGTCATAACTGTATACATTTATGGGGTACAATGTGACAATGTGATGATTTGATATACAATGTGGAATTCTTAAATCAAACTGATTAACATAATCATCACTTCACTTACTTATATTTTGTCTTAAGACATTTATAATTTAGTTATTTTGAAACGTACCCTTGCATTGTGCACATTAGGCAACAAATGCAATACCTCCTCCCTCCAAATGTCCTGCCCCTCCCCTCCCCTTCCCCTTCCCTTCCCTCTCCTTCCCCTCCTTTTTTTATCCTTAGTATGAATGTGTAAGTGTTCATATATTGGTTTCATAGTAATAGTACATTGGACACTTTTTTTTCTCATTCTTGAGGTTGTGAAACTAATACTCAGTGAGGAACACATACGAGATCACACAACTGGGTAAATAGTAGTGTCAGGACACAGAAGGTGCCATAACTGTGCATGGTCACATGCTGATGAAACTGCAGTGTCAGGGTACTAAAGGTGCCTTAAGTGTACATTTTCAGTCAACAAACCACTCCCAGGTCCGTGTCTGTTAAGAGGGGTGTGGCCAGGCGGCAAGAGCCCAGACTTTAGAGCAGCAGAGTTTTGAGTCCCGTCTCTGCTACATTGTTGCTGGTGATTTGGTTGAGTTACTTCACTTGAAAACTTCAGTTTGGTTGGCTGAAAATAGTCATTAAAATCTACTTCATTGGGCTTTTATGTGAATTGAGAAAGAAAACATATGTCAAATGCCTTGGATGTGGTAGACTCCAAGTAATGTTCTGTTCTTTTTTCCTTCCTTATTGAATCTCCCCCATGTGTACCCAGCTAAGACTTGTGTTTGAGGAAGACAAACGGTGGTACTTAATGTCCATGGCTTATTTTTAAAAAATTGTCTCAAGCTGCTATACTTGACAGAAGATATTTCAAATAAAAAGTCTTCTTTGCACTGGTTACATTATCTAGTTTGGCCACTAGGTTATATTACCAACCTTACCAAACATCTCAATGCTAGTATCCTCAAATGTATCAGAATTCCCAAACCATCTCTCTAGATGGTTGTTTTAAGGTGAATATCTGAGGAAATGGAAGGGGAACTTCTCAATGTTCTGACGTAAGTATAACTAGCATAGAAAATACTACAAATGCTAGAGCATTTGTTCCTTAATTTGATGATTGAAAAGTCTCTATCACATGGGGGTTTTTTTTGTTGTTGTTGCTTCTATCTTTCTTATAATCCTATAAGAGCTTTTGATCATAGTTGTATTTTTACTATAATTCCAAATATCAAATGGGTGTTAAACAAGCATTGGTTGACACATAAGAAGCAAGGGAAGAAGATTTGCAATAAGGGACTTTTTAAGAAATTGCTTTCTGAGTGTAATGTCTGCAAGTGATCTGGCAGAGGACTGAGGAAGTGCTGGGAGTGGAATTTTTCCCTTTGTAAGTTCTAAGATGACATTTACCCTTCAGTCTTTAAGTCCTGTGGGAAACACTCTCTGTTCTACTGTGGTAACAGTGGAGATGAAAAAAAACTAGGCATAGCTATAAATGTTTACCAAGGTTACATTTTGCAATATCGATAGTATTAGAAAAGAAATCAAATAGGAGTGCAATCAATGTGTATAAGGTGACCATAAATGAGAAGCTAAGCACTTTTTTTCCTATTTGTATTTCCACCATTTCTAACAGCAGTATAGTTATTTGATCATGTGTTTCACCTTTATTTTTGAACGGAGTAGTCTCAGAATTTAAGCAGACTTTCTAGGGAATTAGGATAAAATAAAACTTATAACAGATGAAATTTTGAATGAGTTGAAACTAGAAAACATAAATTACCTTATACCATGGTGGTCTAAAGACTTTTCTTTTTATTATAAAAGCCATGGAAATATCTTGCCCATGAATCTGTAATTTCCCAGTAGAGATATAAGGATAAAAGTTTTATAGGTATTCCCTGACAAGAAATAAAGACCACTGAAGATAAACTTTCCATTCCATCAAATAGTTATCCAGGAACACCTATGTCTGTATGTACATATTTGTGTGTGTATGTGTGTGTGTGTGTTGTAATAAAACTTGGAGTCAAGATCCAGTTTACTAGCTCTGTGCCAAATCATTAACCCACCATGAACTTCAGTTGCCTCATCTGCAAAATGGAGACATTATTTCACTTAATTATTACTGTGAAATATGTCACTTGAATCAATAATTTTGTTCAGAAATATCTAATTTAGATAGGACCCATCAAAAGCTACTTGTCTCTGTTTCATGCAGCATTAGCTGGGGTAAGAGGAAGGCCAGAAGTAACTTGACTACTAGGGGCTGGAAACATCGGAAGGCCCACCACTCATATCTGTAGCTGCTGGCACATAATTGAACCACCTTAACCTGGGGCTGTGAAATGTATACATCAGTTCCTTTCCAGGCAGGCCTCTCTACAGGATCCAGTTTCCTTATGGCACAGAGGTTATGGGCCAAGAGCAACCTACCCCACAAAACTATGCTGAAGCTGTACATACTTTTATGACTAGCCTCAGAGATATATACTGGAATTTCTGCCACAGTTGGGGGGGGGTGTCTATCCAGATTCAAGGGGGAGGAACACAGACTCAGCTCTTATTGGGAGAAATGGCACTGTCTTGGTTCATTTTGCATTACTGTAAAGAAATACCTGAGGTTGGGTAGTTTATAAGGAAAACAAGTTTGCTTATGTTTCATCAGGCTGTACAGGAAACATGGCTCCAAGTTTTGCTTCTCTTTTTAGCCTCAGGAAGCTTCCATTTATAGTGGAAGGCAAAGGAATCAGACTTCATTTGGTGAGAGGGGCAAGAGAGAGAGAAAGGAGGTTCCAGGCTCTTTTTAACATTCAGTTTTTGTAGGAACTCACTCACCTCAAGAGTGGCACCAAGCTATACATTAGAAATCTACTCCAACGACCCCCAAATCCCCCTCTAGTCCCACCCAATACTGAGGCCCAAGTTTCAACATGAGATTTGAAGGGGACAAATATCCAAACTCCATTAGGCATAGATACATTATAAGAAGAGTGTTTGTCTGTGATCATTTTTAGAATATATAACCTAGCACAATAGTAAAATCTACCATTTAACATGCATTCCTAGTCTACTTTTTTCTTTCAGGATAAACTCTTTTGATTCCACTTATCCTCACCACTTTTATCAATATCTCAATGTAACAAAGAAATTAACACTGAATTTGGATTCTAGTTTTGGTTGCCCCTCTAGTAATGGCTTCTTGGACGAGGATGCAGGCACTTTGGAACACTCCATGGCAGGAGGGGGAGTGGCAGGTAAAGAGCCTTTTTGTTATTTTTTTTAATAATTTTATTGAATCATAATTATGTACATTGGTGCAATCACAGGGCACGATTCATATACATTCAGAAATATTTTGATCATACTGTTACAGATATCCTTCATG
>CAUYON010075047.1:0-17528 GCA_963573935.1 Arctocebus calabarensis | reverse complement strand
TTTATATAGTGATCAAGAAAATGCCATGAAGGCTATCTGTAACAGTACGATCAAAACATTTCTGAATGTATATGAATCGTGCCCTATGATTGCACCAATGTACAGAATTATGATTCAATAAAATTATAAAAAAAAAAAGTGGGACTAGCTGCTCACTGTCTCACTTCTATTGCGGTTTAAATTCCCTCACAATGTCTGAAGGACAAGCACCGCACAGCTGATACCGTGTATAGCCCCCCAAATTTGGAGCCAAAGGAAATTTCTTAAGAGGTGATAGGATTCACTGTGTCTTTGTGGTATCTGTACTGATATTTTGAGTAAGTGGAGAGAAATACAATACAAATACTAGCCTATTTTAGGAGGGTATTGATGTTAAGATGAATTAAAGAAATTATATATTTCTTTATATAGAGAGAGGCAGAAAACTAAAGCCTCAGTAGTTATTTTTCACTCACTAATATCACCAAATGAAAGCCCAAGTCATCAGAAAAAAAGTACCAAAAAGAAGAATAACTATGAGCAGGGACATTTTCTGTAGCTAAGAGTTTTCTCGGTAGCACGTCTCTATCAGAACGTGTTACAGGATTCTCTCTTTTCTATTCTCTCAGTCCAATGTTTTTTTTTTCTTTTCTCCTTAAATATTAAAAAACATCTCTCTATCCCCGTGTAATAACAAACCCATAGTACCAAAAGTGTCCAGAGAGAAAGAAAATCTCTAAGGAGCGCACGCATTCCTTTACGATGTGCTGTTATTATTAAGTCATTCAAGACTATTATGCATTAGTTATGCTTTCAAAACATGCAAAGTTTCACAGCCATGTGCACAACTGGAGAAAGGGTTAATAATGTGCAAGAAGAATTCTGTTTGGCAGAATGTAGAACTGTAAAATAAAGGCAACCAGACTCCGGAGAATAAGGGATATAAAGGAAGCAAAGTGGTGAAGGTCAGATTAGATCGTGAGATGGAGGAATGATGGGTTATTGAGCCTGTGCAAATCTGTAAGGGAGAAGTTCCAGCTGTCTAGCTTGGGAGGCAGAGTTTTCTGCATCTATCACTCCAAATAAGTTATAAACACTTATATCATCAAAAATAATAAACTCATTTATGTTTATTCACTTGATTCTCTCCTGTGTATTTCTTCTTTGCATGCAGATATTCTTTGGGACACGTGTAAAGACCTACGCTTTCTCTATGCCCTTCAGGCTCTCCTCCTTTTTCCTCTTCTTTAAAACAGGAATATAGCTTCTGCATCACTCTGTGCAATGTGTATTTTTCTTGCGCGGGGAGTCTCAGGTAACTAAAGGAGCAGTTAGCGTTTGGGCCTTTGGCTGACTAAGAGACAGGAGAGAGAGAAACACACCAGTCGCACTTCCCTCTCTGAGGAGCTGCCTCTCATTCCAAGTCATCCATGTCTTGTATAACTGATATTCATTCTTTTTATTTTATTGAAATTCAGGACAGACAGACAGCAGTGTTTTTAGTTTCCCAACTCCACAGCATTTTGGCAGTCTGGCCCTTTATTATCTGCAGGTTTCATTCAAATAACGAGATGGGGAAAGGACCCTTAGAAAGTCACCTTTCAAACTTGCCTATCACATTCCTCTCATCTATTTCTTAGTTAATGTGAATCCACAGGCAGAGCCACCTTTTATTTTATTGAGAAATTTCTACTGCAAGAAAGAAATGATTTGCGCTGTATACTTCACTCTGTCGCTGATTTTTCTATCCTGTGGAATGTCACTGTATATTTTTAAATATAGTTTTTGAACATGATGCAAAAAACAGGAAAACATACTTTTATTATTTCTCCTTTATTTAAACTTTCAACATCATGTTTACTACCCTCATCTTTGCTAAACTGAGAGTCAAAGTAACCGGATATCAAGGGCAAAGGGAAGAGATTATACAAGTAAAGGTTGTTTTTGGTTTAAAATGAATTTGTATTTTAACATATATTTTTGAACCTACTGACCCACTTATTTTTCCAGAGTACAAAATATATTGTTAAAAAAGGAAAGGCCTTCCATTTTGCATCAGTAGGCAAGTAAGTATATAATATGACTCAGTTGATGCACAACACGCTTATAACAAAAAACTTTAATTGCATTGACTATATCTCATTCTCTGTTATTTTCAAATAAATAGATAAACAATTTAAAATAAAAGACTTATTAGTATCAAAATGTAAAAAAATCCCTTCCAGGACAGTTGAAGACAATCTTATTTTACTGAATTTGGAGGGGGTAGTAGGAGAGAAGATTCGTCTGGCCTTGTTGTCCTCGGTCTTACGGTGTCCCCACGTCACTGGAGGTGACTACACATCACTAGTTCAAGGGAAGGGAAAAGGAGTCAGTGGTCCAGCTAGAAGCTGAGATTCTGGGTTTCTGACATGATACCAGCAATGGCCAATGTAGTTGGTCCTGGGACCGCACTTAGAATGCCTAGGAGCAAAGCCCAAAAGGACTTGTAAAAAAGAACCATTGTACAAATAGGCTAATGCTAAATTTGTTTTGCTTTCTAACAGTTAAGATAGGATGGTTACAAAATTCTAACTATAAAACATTAACAATGATTACCTAGGGAGTTTTTTATTTGAATTAATTTTTTATGAATTGCTTTCTTTCAGCTGCTGGAATTACAAAGTCCTGCCTCTCTTTTACATAATAATATTGCAACTTTCTAAAGAATGTTATTCCTAGGAACATACGTCCAGCTCAATGACCTCTCCTGAGCTCTAGGTCTGCATGGTGAGCTGTTCATGGATGTCATTTGGAAATATCAGAGAACCTCAAACTCCACACATCCCTAAATCAGTCTGTCCTCTTCTAGAACTCAAAGTGTCTACCTCTCTAACTCTCAGAGCTGTTTCATCTGCCCAGTCGCCCAAACCGGAAACTTATCCACTATTTTATCCTTTCACTTCTTTTCACATCAAATCCAGCATCACTTCCTAGAGATCTCATACTTTCAATAGTTCTCTCTTCTCCATCTCTGGGGGCTCTTTGGTCTAAGTCCTCATAAGTGGCTTTCTAGATTCTCTGTTTTCAGACAAAACTGTCTTTTAATCAGTGGAGAGTGCTGTTTTCAGGGTAACAAAAACCTGTATACATATGTTAGCAAATGATATTTATGTGTTACTTTCCAAAGTTGAATTGAAGGTGCGGTTACTGGTCGAGTGTCCTCGACCAGCTACACACATCCATTTTACCTGCAATGCATGCACTTCTTGGGAAATGATTGATTTTGCTTCCAACAAGATTGCTTAAAATGCAAATAAATTTTTTTGTTCACCTCCCCAGGATATATCTGACAACGTCTCTCTCTCCTCATCCAAAAAACTTACAATCACTTTCTGTTTCACCACGGATGAAGATTGAACTTCTTAAAAAGCCCTTTTTTCTTCTTTTCAGTTTTAAAACATTTGTTTACCTTTCCTAAACCTTCCTTTTTTCTTATCACAACAAACTTCTTTCAATAACTTGGAAGAGACCCGGTTTCTCTTGACTACAGATCTTTGTACATGTAGTTTTCTTTGTTTGGAACGCACTCTAGAAATCTCTCCATATATATTATTTACAACTTAACCTGTAGGGCTCAGCTTAAAAATAACCTGGGTTCCTTAGATGAGAGTTGGTGCTCCTGCGGTGTTTCCAAGTATCCTGCGGCCTCATCACACTTCAGTGGGGCTACTTGTTCCATATCAGCCCTCTACAAAAGCAAGCTGTCCAGGAGTCTCTCTCTAGTCCTTAACATACTGTCCTATCTAGCGCATAGTAAGTAAGCGTAGCACTCTAGACTCCAAGAACTGAAAACCAAAGAAAAACGGTAACACAAAAGCACTTAAAAATGTTTTGAAAAATTTTGAATAGTATGAAAAATGCTCAGATAAAATATGCAGTAAGCACATGCCATAATATTAGGTACTGTGATTCAATATGCACATTTTGTACATTAAACAAAGATTTAAAATATGCCAAAATATGTAGACAGTCTTGCGAGAAAAAAACTATGTGACTTTTCTCTGCTTTAAATGTAAAGAATACCCATTATGTGTAGAATATACATTATATATTAACTTACATGTAACATAGAATATACATTGATATATTAACTTTATGAAAATAAATAAATTATTCTGAAAGGAAAATTGATGTTTTTCCACATTCCTATGAAAGACAAAGATTAAAAGACACTCTTTTACAATTTATTCTTTTAGTCTTTTTCTTTTGCTGGAAGGTTTTATCATTACCATAAAACATTTTTAAAAATAGGTCTAGAAATCTTAATGCTAAAATAGCTTTTCCTAGGCTTGTTGCTGCCGATAAGCACTAATGCAGCAATTCCATTCTATCTGAACTGTGGTTTCTTCTAACACCTGATTTCTCCCAAGTAATGAAGTCTGAAAATGTAGTCATCTTTTTCATTAATTATGATTTTGAGACATTTGGAATTCTTTCTTCAATATTCAGATTGAAGGACTATGAAATTATTTCTATTTCAATAAAAAAGACGTGATTGATGAGTGGTCCACCATTATTCTACTATAAAGTAAACTACTATAAAGTAAAACTGGTTTATAGTAGAATAATTCACAAAACACACCCATTTTTTCTACCTCATTGCACAGTAATTCTGGCTGGCTTATTAATCTTTTAAACCTCTTATATTT
Source organism: Arctocebus calabarensis (assembly GCA_963573935.1). Lineage (NCBI taxonomy): Eukaryota > Metazoa > Chordata > Mammalia > Primates > Lorisidae > Arctocebus > Arctocebus calabarensis. The sequence continues at coordinate 12,858 of CAUYON010075047.1, read as the reverse complement.
GTTTTACCTCTCAATTACATATTAAAAATTATTCTGAAATGACAAGTACTTTTTTTTATTATAGAGACAGAGTCTCACTTCAGTGCCCTTGGCAGAGTGCCGTGGCGTCACACAGCTCACAGCAACCTCCAACTCCTGGGCTCAGGAGATTTTCTTGCCTCAGCCTCCTGAGCAGCTGGGACCACGGTGCCTGCCACAATGCCCGGCCGTTTTTCTCTTTTTGCAGTTTGGCCAAGGCTGGGTCTGAACCTGCCACCTTCCCACATGGGGCTGACGCCCTCCTCGATGAGCCACAGGCACCACCCCAAATACATTCTATTTTGAGATTAATTTTAACTTATTTATTCAAGTAAAATGTTTGGCCCAGTGTAACCACTGAGAATGCAGAATGAATAGGCCTGGCTTTCAGGTGCTGACAGTCTGTTGATAGGGAAGTATTATAAAAGATACACATGAAAATAAATCTTGTTATATAGGGAGAAGAAAGTATGGAAGGCTCAAAAGGAGATTGAAGAGGGTGTCATGGATGCCTGCACCTTTCACATCTTTTTCTGGTCATGGCCACCATTGTCTCTTAACCAGATTAGTAAAATGGCATTGAGGGGTGGTGCCTGTGGCTCAAGGGGTAGGCTGCTGGCCCCACATACCACAGGTGGCAGTTTCAAACCCAGCCCTGGCCAAAACCACCACAACAACAACAACAAAAGTATAATAGCATTCAAGGGGTCACTCTGCGGTTACTCCTTCCTCCCTGTAGTCCATTCTCAAGGTGGCAGGCAGGAATACACTGTTCAAAGTCACCCAGAGCCTGTCCCTCCTTTGTTCAAAACACCCAAAGGCCCCCATTTCACTAAGAGTGGAAACCTCTTTACAAGTCCTTCCCCAGAGCCCGCCCAGCCTCTGCCCTTGCTCCTCTCTACTCTCCCTTCTGGTCAATGTGCTGCTGTCACAGTAACCACCTTGCTGTTCTTCAGACTTACCATTATGTTTCTACTTTTGGATCCTCAAACTTGCCTTTTTTCCCACTGGAGATTTCTTGACCCAGCACGATTCATTCCCTGCTTACTTCCTTGATCCCTTTATAATTTTTTTTTTATCAGATATACCCTGACCTGGCCATCTAAAGTTCCAGTTCTATACTGAAACAATCCAGATTTCCATATCCTGTCCTTATTTTTCTTATTTGCATAGCAGATTTATCATTATTACATACTTCTCCCTTCCTGAGGTCAGAAATTACTATTTGTCACTAACAGATTAAATATTTACCAAAAAAGCCCTTACATAGATTAACTGTCCAATAAGTATTTGATAAAGAGATAACTGAATCTTCTTTTAGTTATGGTAAAATCTTGGTTTTTTTACTAACTCAGAATTTGTAGTACATTTTCCTAGATTTATATGAAATTTATCTTTATATTTATTATTAAAGATTGTGGTTCCTTTGTAATGACATAATTTTCTTAAAAGCTGGAATGAAAGGCTAGCCTCTTTAAGATTATTGTAAGGCAACTTTAAAAAATCCATATGAAGATAATAAAAGGCTGATTTCTAAACAAAGCTTCTCTCTCAGATTTGATGATTCTTCCTTTATGTAATTACATGTTACTGAAAGAAATAAAATTGCATTTACTTTAAATTGGTGCATCCTTCAGGCTTGAACTAATTTTGGACTGTTTCTCTGAGTTAATTTCTCTACATTAAGCACACAGAAATATTAAAAGAAATCATGTACAGATATATAGTGGAGAGTCACAAGGATGTATTCTTTGGCTTTATAAACCTTTGACAATCTAGGATACTTTGGTTCTTGATAGAAGATGCTAATAAGAGCTTTTAGTCTCCCTAATGGTTAAAGCATGTTCTATTGGAAAGGCAAATTAACAGCACATTAATTAATTGAGGCAACTATACTACCCATTATTTCACTGCAATATCTCAGTGCCCTTTACAAAAAAAGACATAAAAACAATAAAGAAATAACATGGCCATGTGATATTGAATGATTTATTCAAAGCCTAGAAGAGTTAAAAAATGATATATGTACTCAATAGTCATATAAATTTGTTCCCTTTCCCAATTAAGTCTTTCCCAATTACTCCCTCCACTGAGCAATCAAGAGGGTGGGAGTTGTGCATGCACTTAAATTGTATATTTTGTGGTGTGAGATTTACCCGTGAACTCTTAATCCTTTGGGCAATTCTTTATGACATATGATAAAATGTGCCTGGTCAGGAGTAGCTTAGCTTAGTCTTTGGCCAGGGACCTCATCTTGGACCCTACCATACAATCTGCATTCATTCTCAAGAGGACCCTAGTTTTTTCTCAGTGGAACTTAAAGTTAACTTTGTTATGGAAAAGATACATGGTTACAGTAAAGTCTGTCTGTAATTTTAAAAGGCCCAGGGCTCCTCCCACTCTTCCCAAGGATTACCTAACAGCTAATGTGCTATGCAGAGAGGCTTTCCAAACTGCCTACTACCTAATTAGCTATATTAAAGATACACATCAAACTTGTCTTGAGTGGTGAGCTTATTATGTGAAAAATGGTGCAAACACAAGACTAGGGGCTGAAAACAAGTAAACAAGTGCTCACTTATCATCAAATTGGTTACAATTAACCAAAAAAGCATGTTAAGATGTTGGTCTTCTTCTCAAATTGCCAAGCAGGTGGGAGGTATGAAGGTGTCTTTTATGAGCTCTTGGTTTGAAATGAAGTGAGTGTGAGCTTCCATCCACCTCCGATTATTTTATGTTCATTTTAATTTTCAGTTCTCAAAGGTAATTTCAAAGTGAGATGTTGTTCTTGCTCTTCCTCTTTCAAAGTTTCATCAATTAGTGTTTGACATGTGTATGAAATGATAAGCATTAGCTAGCATAATAAGGAAGCAGGAAAGCACTTTGCCTTTTACAGGCATGTCTGAAAAATTAATCACTGCTTATAAATCTTTCCTAATCTCCATTTTCTCCCCTATCAAAGGAGTTTGTGTTCTGAAAGTATGCGATTTGAAGAGTCATTGCAATATAAACTGAACGTAGTGAATATGGGTTTGGCTCAATTAATTCTATTCAGCATTTAGCCACCTGTTTTTTAATCATTACTAATTTCATAAACTCAGTCTAGGTTGGCTATGAGGTCATGGGAGCAAGATTGCTATGAAATCTTTAAGATGCTACAAATGAAAGACGCCCCAACAGTAGAAAGATCCTCACTACAGAATCTATATTCTGCCAAGATTTCTCTTTTGTGCATCCTTGGATCAATAAATTTATCTTTTCTGCCTTAGTTTCTACCCTGCAGCATGAGTAGATTAGAAAAGGATTGCAAGGATAGTGGAGCATCCCTGCCTGGTACTCTGTGAAGTTGGACTTTCATCTGGATTTCTCCTCTTCCATAACTGCTTTGACCTTTAAAGGACCAACCAACCCTTTGATGCAGAGATGGACGATAAGTACTTTTTACAGCAATTTTCAGATAAAGAGTTTAAACCTCCGTGTCTAATAAGTGTGGCAAAATATGCAGTTTTTGTGCACTTACAGCTTTGAAAACTCTTCATCTGTATGTGATTATTCTTGTATAAATCTGAGTTCACTTGAGGGGAGGTTTCAAGGAACAACTGGAATATTGCTGGGTTGAAGGGACTCAAGGCTCTGACTAAATCATAAAAACAGTAATTTTCTTCCTTTTTCAAATGGGGAAAATGGTTGGGTTATATGCATGTATATGAAAAAGCTTATATAAAAATCTGCAGAGTGTATACTAGCATACATAGGAATTTAAGTTTATTTATAAAAAAGAACAAATCCTAAGAAAATGAATCCTTTAAACTAGGAGTAAGTAGCACAAAATCCAGACACCATCACCACTTCTTCATTAATGTCAAGCTTCTCTTACTCTTCTTACATAACCCCAAAGCAAAGCAAAGCAGAGGACAATGAAACAAAACTCCAAAGTGGATGACCAAAAAACTGCAACCAGAACCATCATTACTAACGCCACAAACAGCCAAACTTAAGCCATAACTAGCAAATATTTAGAAGGGATTGAGATTATTATTGTGACCTTGTTTCAATAGCAGAAAGGCCTGTTAGTCCATATGAAATTAGGAAATGGTTAGGGAAAGAACAGAACAATAAAGTTTGGAATGTCAAAGATTTAATTTTCCATCACACGTCTGCCATGTCTTTAATAAAATACTGAAATTTTGGAGCATCTAATATACCTTACTGAAAAATTGCTTTTATTGAGAACCATTATTATTTTTTTTCTTTTTATGTACCTGCTAATACATTCACTATCATTTGTAAGAATGTCATTTTATTCTTGTAATATTTTATAAAAAAAGATAAACTTATCTTTACTAGACCAATAAAGAAACCCAGTTTCAGAGAGTTTAAGTTAAATGCTCAAGAATTCAAACTGATTAGGGTTGGATTGGGCGTTGAACCCTAGTTTCAAAACTGGTGCTCACTTCATCCTGCCATAGATTTCTCTTGATGATAACCACCTTGCCTACTAGATAGGATTATTGTCAACATCAAATAAAGTAATGGGCCTGAAAATATTCTAAAAAAGCTTTAAAATTCTGTATACACATGTAAATTATACAGACATGATACCTGCTTTTGTGGGAGATTTCATGAGAAACCAAGTATAAACAATACGGTATTTTGAAAAGATCTTGACTTTTAGGGTCAAAGGGGGGAAAATTAGGTCCCACGGGGATTTTATTTTACCTTTTCTAAAACAGTGGAGAGAGAGACATGACTTCATTGTCCTCCTCACTCACAGCACAGCTGGGGTTCTTTCAGGATTGAGACCCAGACCTAAATTCTCAGAGACTCCTCCCTGAAAGCTGTATTTAATATCCCAACTCCCATTCAGCCTCTCTCTTATTTTCCCCAATTTTAATAGTCAATAACAATTGTTATTATTTAAATAATATATGGACTTTGTTTCCTTCCTTGCTATCTGTACCTGCACCCCTTGACACACAGGTGATGTTTAATATTTGCCAGAAGAGCATTAAACTGCTAGTGAGAAGACCTCTGTTTCATTTTGAGGTTGGTCACTGGTTAGTTGTTTGACATAGAAAATTCCTTAACTCTTCTGGACCTCAGAATTCTTATCTTTTCAGATAATAACAAAGTATAGCATCTTCAGAGATACATTTTTGCCATGCATACTGTTGTCTTAAAATAAGGAAATGACAGAGTCAGCACACACTTTCAACTTTGAAGTCTGATGTGTCCAAATCTGCTGTGTAGTGTACCCGTGATTCGCCCATGTCCAATCACACAAAAATACGTCTAGCAGTGTACATAAACGTATTGGAATTTGGAATCTGTACGCATTATTTCTCCTTTGCTGACGATTTGTGCTATTTATGATCCAGGCACTCTGACTGTGGCTCTATGTCTTTATATTTGGTAGAAAATGAAAGTTTTAAAGTTGATACTGTTTGGTATTTTAACGAGGTATTTTTCCTTAGAATTTCAGTCAAGACCTCAGTTATGATTGATGCTCAATAGCATCAGAATAAATTTTCCCTTTAGCTGCCTTTGTCATTTTAGTTCCCTTTTGTCATGACTTGAAGTCTATTCAGAGGGTGATCACCCACTCCTCTCTATTTCTTTAAGTCAGAATTATTATTTGCATATCACCTTTTAAAATGTAAAATAGCAAGTTAGACTTCTGTAAGGAGAACAGAAGTGTTTAAAACTCACTAAGAAAAGTGAAGAACCTGTGAATTTCGATGGCGACCCTTCTGAAATAATTGCTAATGTGCATTTCCTTATTGAATTGAAGGATCATGCCTTGAAAGAGTACAAATACCAGAAAGAAAATTCAATGACTATACTTTACTTCAATATTTTTTAGGTTTGCACTGCTAAGTCATTTTAGGACTTAGAATGTTATCAAATAGCATTTGGGGTGAACTTGTTTAAACTTCTTTTCCTGTACGCACTGTAATTTTTTGTCTAAAAGAAGTCCTTGTAGGGATTAAGTCAGCAGCAAATTGTGTGTCTATAGCCAGTGGTTTCCTAATTTATTTTTTTATACAGTTTCTGTATTTCTAAGAATTATTTTTTACCTTAATCACACAAAATTAGGGTAATCATAATCCTTGTTTCATGACACATTTTTCATCATTGGTTTATGTATGGCCTTAATTTATTTATTATAAATAAGTGCCTAAAGAACCTATCACCCAACACAAAAATTGGAATATTGATAATAACTAAAACTCACTTATAAAGTCTTTCTCTATTCTGTTCCAAATGATCTCAGATCTGCTGTACCATAAACTTGGCCTGTTAGCATCTCTGCCCACCTGCCCTTTCTACCCTGATTTTAATTTTCACCTGTTGCCTTTAGTCTACAACCTCTATCTTGCTAAAAGGACTTATCTGTTAAGGTTCCTTGCTGGTAAACAAGAGATATTAACTCTAATTAATCAGAATTAACTAAAATTAAACTGATTGAAGAAATTAATGAAATTAAATTTTTAAAATGACTCTAATTAGAAGAAAATAGTCTTCTGATTATGAGAGAGATGAAGTAATGAAGGGAAGAGCTAAGAACCAGGCAACTAAAGAAAAGGAACTAGAGTAACAGCTGCAGAGACACGCAGGCAGAGAGGTTTGCGTTTTTTACGGGAAAAGGGTTCAACTCCAATATTGTTAAATGTGTGATTGGTCCGATCATGTATCATCTTTATCCTAGGAAGAGAACAAGGCTTCTTGATAGAGAGTTCCACCAGACCGGAAGAAGAGCAGGTCTCTCAAAACAAATTTAGTTTATTTTTCCTTAAGGAGAATGAATGGTAAAGCCAAAGGCACCACAAATTCACACCAGAAACACCTTCTTCAGTGCAGACTCTTGGACTAGCCGTCTTAACACGGATACCAGAATTTCAGGTTCTTGGTCTCCACGGACCACAGGAGCAGTAGTAAGTCAGGATTTATTTACAGAAACAGAATTACAACAACTACAAGAACCAAACCTCCTGGCAGAGAGGACCCAGGAGGGGAACAAGCTCTTGGGCTCCCCCTCCAGATCCTGCAAGGTCTGTGTTTGAGCTCTCTGCTCAGGGGGGTTATATAGTTCCAGGGGGTTGCTTCGCGGGAACTCTTATGGCTGGGTCCTCATCAGTTACAGCCAGCTGTCCAGTGAAGACTCAGGCCCTGGAAACTGACATGACATTGGCCAGGCAGAAGTGTTTGAGGAGGAGACAGCAAGGAGCCATCCATGAAATGGACTAGCCAGACGAGCCAATGTCTCCCCCCCACACACAGGTGTCTGGCCCTTCCTGCAAGCTGATTCCTCCATCCACCACAGCATCAGCACCGCCAGGGCCAAGGCAGGAGGTAGTAGGGCCACCTTGTCCTGCATCAACACACATTTATAATCCCTGGATGAATTTAACATTGCAATCTTTGACCTGTTTCTCAGGTCACGCCTATTAATGTGCAACTGTATATATAGAGGGTGCCCAAAAATGTATACTAATTTTAAGAAAGGAACAAACTGTATTAAAATGGTAATACTCAGTATATACTAATAACAAAAGATGAACATAAGTCACATTGAACACCTTTTATAATTGCAGAAGTCAAATGGTGATGTGAATATTACCAATTTAATACAGATTTTTCCTTTAAAGGGTGTTTGATATATATTTTTGGCACTGTCATTAATGGTATTTGCTTGTAACCTAAAAAAAGACAATTTCACATAGTTTAATTAAGTATACATTCATAAGGAGAAATGAATTATCACACAGTTACACTGGCCACTTTGTAGTTTCTACAAGAAGAACTCACTATTCTTTTATGTTGTTGTTCTATGAATTTACAACTTCTTTGGTTGCTTTTCCACTCTGCTGTAAATATCCTCAAATAGTTTTCTAAGTGGTAATAGCATGGGCTATTTGGTCAGAGAGATTTAGTTCTAAGTACCTGTAATAAATTTAAGTGTGTGACTTTAGGGAAATTACTTAATTTCTCTAAGACCCAATTTCTTCATCTATTACATAAGAGAAACCGATGTCTCTCATCTCACAGTGTCCTGGTTACTGAATGAGATTACACGTTTAAGATGCTTAACACACAAGCTGATCAAAGGCAAGCATGGAACCAATGTTAGTTATTGCTACTGGATAATGGCACAACATTTGCAATTTGAAAACTCTCACATTAAAACTGCAATCAGTTCTTCTAATCAAAGATAGAAAATTGAACTCATCATGGGTGCAGACCTGTCCTTTATTTAGGGAAAATTCATGTCAGTCAAAAAATAAACTAACCTATATTTGCTGCTTCAGGGAGTCCTTCAAATTGAGAGTATAAGTGTTTTGTTTAACAAAAACAATGTTTTTTTCACAGGACAGTGCCCTTGCACAATCAGGGAATGTGTGCGACTATGAAAAAGCACCTGTAGGCGTGTGGTTTCAGGTCTAGATTGATAATAGACTGTCCTGAAAACAGTAATTGTGGTTGGACACCATGTACAGGTTCTGTCTAAGTGACGCCCTTAGGAAATTAGGACCAGAAACCCTATTACTGATCCCATATATATCCTTTAATTTTTCCCTCACACATGGAATGTTTTTTCTTGACTTTGATAAATCTTTCAAACCTTTACCAATTCTTACCTGTAGTATAGGAATAAGGTGGTTGTGTGTAATTGCAAGTTTGAACAAAGGCAATGAAAGTAGGGAAGTGTTCTGTGCACAGTAAAACATCTTATGCAGCTAAGCTACTATTATTATTTTAGTTATGCTAAGGTTCTCAGCTCAAAGGTAGCACAGAGCAGTGGTGGTAAGTATGAACTCTACAGCCCTACACCTGAATTCAAAATTTGAATTCACCACTTTGGGCAATTGACTTGAACTTAAAGAGGCTTCTTTTCGTCTATAAGTTGAGGGTAATTACAGTATCTTTAACTGTTTTTAGAATCACATAAGTACAACTATGAAAACATAAAAGTGCCTGACACAGGATAAATAACTATTTATGTTACTGTTTTCCTAGTTAAAGTTCATACATTGCGTTGTGCTTTTCACATTTATTTCAAGTTTCGTGATTACAGCTTGCTCCACACTGCCATGCCTTATTTACAGTGTCCTAAAGTTACAGCGTTGGGTTATTCAGATTGTTATATCTTATTTTTGCACCTAGATCATCTGGTCCTTTGGGGTTGGGTTATACTGTACACATTTCATTATTTCCCAGAAGGAACTAATAATTCTCTCACATGTGAATGAAAACAATTTTATTTTATTTTTTTGAAACAGAGTCTCACTCTGTCCACTTGGGTAGAGTGCCGTGGTGTCATCACCTCCCTAGTAGCAAGGACTACAAGTGTCCTCCACAATGCCTGGCTATTTTCAAAGATGGAGGTCTCGTTCTTGCTCAGGCTAGCCTTGAACTCCTGAGCCAAGCAATCCATCCAGCTGGATATCCCAGAGTCCTGGGATTATAGGTATGAGACACTGCGCCCAGTCTAAAACCATTTTTTCATTCCATTTCACTTATCTACTGGTTTCTCTCAGTCATTTCACAGTTTTCATTTTAGCAAAAGAGCAGTGAAGCCTGTGAGATAGTACTGCACCTAGAGATAGCACTCTGGGTGTCAGGTCCCCATTCGGTTTGGTTTCACATCTGAAGGACTCTCCTTTTGTGATGCATAATAGCGAAGGTTTTTGGGTCAACCTAAAAAAGTACACAAACTTTAGTTCTATTAGGACCAACTCAGCTACTAATTTTATAAAAGAGTTTATAAAAGCAAATCGAAAAGTTCACACTTCAAACTTTGAGGAAAAATATCAGTTCTTGACAAAAATAAACACACAGTTTTGTACCCCCCCAATGAAAACAAAATGATATTGAGCTGAATTTTCAAGCAATTGTTTCAAAAGAAGTCCTAAAAATCTGGCCTGAAGATTTTGCCATAATGACACATATTTGTCAAGGCAGGAAGGCTGGTGGGCAACAAGGGCCCCTGGTTTTTGTAGGACATGATAAAGACTTTGACCTTTATTCTTAGTGAGCAGGAAAGCAACTAGTATTTTGAGAAGGGTGATATGATCTGTATCATAAACACTGTCCTATCCTCATTATGAAAATAATTTTATAGTTGGGGGTCACCACAGCATGAGGAATAGTATTAAAGTCACGGCATTAGGAAGGTTGAGAACCCACTGGCCTAGAGATTTCCCATCCATTCCCCAAAGTCTTTATTTCAAAGTTTTTATACCCATTCATGAAGTACATGAATGGGTACCTCATGAAGTTCATGAAGTAGCAACGAAAATAATTTTATGGTTGGGGATCAGCACAGCAGGAGGAACTGTATTAAAGGGTCATGGCACTAGGGATGTGGAGAACCACTGCTCTAGGCTGAACAGTCTCAAGATGGAGTTGGGACAGGGTTCAACCTGGAGGCATTCAGTGCAGGCACAAGTCATCTTTTAGTTCTTCCTTAAGAATTAGCAAAAATCTCTTTTAAAGGGCCAACAGTTAGGTATTAATGTGAGTAGAATATGCTGCCTCGAATTATTCCATGTTACACAAACTTATGCAAAGATGCTGGGTGTAAAAACTTTGAAATAAAGACTTTCTGATGTTCCAAAACAAAGGAATAACAAACCAAATAAATTACCACATTTTGAAAAATTTTTTTGATGGAACATTTAGTACATACTCCAACTTCTAAAGAACTTATAATTCTATCGGAGAAGCCAAGAAATAAAACATGTATGAAATTCTAATTTAAATATTTTATAATATTTTTATAGACCCATGGTTATGAAATGTGACCAGATTTGAATGAAACATTAAAAAGCTTTGAAGCATTGGTTCCTTTTCTGTGACCTTTAGAACATCAACTCTACAATTAAATAAGGAGGATTCAGTTTCAGTCAGGTAAGTGTCAGTCTCTGGTAGCTGTAAATTTAGGTCTTTGTGGGTGTATGAAATCAGCCTGAAAGAGTTCCAACAAAATCGTAATTCCCTTTTCCTGCTCCATTTTAGATTTACTTTTTCTTTTTGCATCATGAGAACAAATGCCACTAATTTTTGGTGCTGTAGTAACGTACCCTATGTCATAAAAATCTCAGTCTCCTGATCATATGGTAAGTTCTCTGGTGTGATTGTGGCTCATTAGAGATTATGGCTAAATGCTAATATTATGTTGATGTTTAGGATTATAATGCACAGAATAAACGGAAATTTTACTTACTCTTGCATAGGGATGCTGAGCTGTAATTATTCAGGTATAGATCTGCTTAGCTGAGAAAACTGAAACACACGTATTTTCTGTTTCCTTGAAAATACAGAATGATTTCAGTTACAAACACTTACACACATTTTTAATGGCATTTCATTCTATCACATGTTATCGTTGAGCCAATCTATAAACATTTATTCCATCTCCATGTTAGGCACCATACTAGGTGCTTAGGGGAAATAATGAATTAGAGGTCCTTGCTCTGAAGGGACTTACTGGATAACGCCCCAAAACCACTTTTTTCTAATATTTAAGGTTTTCCTCTTTATTACTTATAATTTAGAATCTCTGTTGAATACTGAAATTCAAGCCTCCCTAATAAGAACTCATTTTTTTCTCAGGGCCATAGCTGCATGGAGCATCTACAGGTGTGTTACCTGTTCTTGGAGGAGTTCCCCTGGCTGAGAGCCACACAGGGCAACTATTGCTAAGCATGAGAGCAGGTGGCTGGACTCTGAAGACTGTCAGAGCTTACAAAGGGAGGGGACCATTACTGACTTGTCTTGATCAAGAGTCATAAGCACATGGTTCTAGAACCATAGCCTGAAGTCTTGGTAGCCTGTGGAATACTAGAAAAATGGTGCAGAGATTGAATCTATTAAGAATAAGAAACTCTCACTACTCTTGGAAGTAGTAAAAATAGATGGGCTTATGTAAGTGCCACAATGAGTAATAAATGGCTTGATATTATTCCCACCCCCTACCATTCTCCCAGCCTTGCAGTGAACTGACTGCTGAATGATATTTTTCATTTTTGGTAGAAAAAAAATCACAGTTATTTTGGCACCAGGGAGTCATTGCAGAAGTTTTCACTCATCATTTGTCACTTCCTTATGACTTAAAACTATGGAGCACAAGTTACCCTGACCGCCTTTCAGTTGATAACAGCAGCTTGTAAAAGCGCTTTTTGCCCTGAGCTACAGCTAAGACAGAACAGAGAGTATAGGTATTCTTCCAGGCAACTAACTTCTCGCAGATACTGGAGAGAAGCCAAGAGAAAAATCAATCACAATTATTCTGCAGTGGAGTTTCACAATGTTCTCTCCATGCTATTAGCTGTGAATTCTCTGAAATCACTGACAATGTCTTATCACCTTTGTGTCCCTTGGCGCCCGGCACTGTGTCCAGTAAATAATACAATGCAAATGTTTGTAAAATATACAAATAAATAATACTTAAATTTGACATTCATGCCAGGAAATCCAAACATTTGTCCTTTCACCCGTTAACTATATCTGATCTTTTTCTCCCATGTACATTAAAATATAGAATTTTTAGTCATTTGTGTGTGTGTATCTGACAAAGTAACAGCTAGAATATAAGATCTGTTGACAGGATGGGTTTTAAATTTCAGATTTCTACCCTAAATTTACAGATTTCTACTGTGGTGGCTGATCATTCAATATATTGATGCATTCTCCTCAGAGAAGTTGCAAAAGAAGACAGAACTTTTTCTTAACTTGCCTTGTCAATCAGGTTGATAAAATATCTCAGATTGCATGTGAAGCCCCCACACTGTACCCCATGGTTGAACTAATGTACACAGCTATGATTCAAAAAAATAA
>CAUYON010075046.1:0-18964 GCA_963573935.1 Arctocebus calabarensis | reverse complement strand
ACGGCAACCTCCAGTTCCTGGGCTCAAGCGAGTCTCTTGCCTCTGCCTCCCAAGTAGCTGGGACTACAGGCGCCCACCACAACGCCCGGCCATTTTTTGGTTGCAGCCGTCATTGTTGTTTGGCGGGCCCGGGCTGGATTCAAACCCACCAGCTCAGGTGTACGTGGCTGGCGCCTTAGCCTGTTGAGCCACAGGCGTCGAGCCTCATCTCCCATTCTTTCTAGTTAAGTTCTTAAAAGAATGGTTTCTTACCTCTTTCTCCCACTCTTTTACCAATCCATTGCCCCATGGCTGTTTCAGTCCTAGCCCACCAAAGCCACCCTTGTGACCACTGAATGGGAGGGGGGTACCACACTTATCAAGTCCCCTTAAACAAAGAGTATTATGAACTGTAAGGCCTCACTGAAGCTCTTCAAGGTGACAGCCATTCTGAATTTCAGCTATGAGTTTTGCTTTGCAGTTTGAACTGCTTCTTCCATGAACTATCTATAGCAAAAGGCTATAATTATTTGTTGATGCTAATTGGTTGTGTTAATCCACATTGGGCAGGCTAATAGATAATACTGGTATTCTAGTGATGTCTCATTGGTTGCCTGTCTTCTCTTCTGAATTCTGAATCACTTGAGAAATAGGTCCAGAGGTTAGATGGGGATCCACGCAAGAACTTTCTTATTGGTGAAAGGCAGTCTAGAGAATGTGACATAGATATTCTATGAGAAATTTTGGATCTGTTTATTGGGTGAGTAGGTCTGCAAGGCAGATCTTTATTTACTAATCACTTGGACGCCTTCAGAACTTTGCTTTTAGCATTGGTGACTAGTTATAGTCTGTCAATCAATAAATGTCTCAACTCCTTAATTCATATCTGGCTCTCCAAGCCTTCTCTGTTGACAGATGTGTAGTTCTCAGGAGGATTTCTGAATCCTAGGTGTTATGGGAGAGTGGTTGTACTGTTGTGGACATAAAATAGGGGATGACTTATGAGGTTGAATTTTTATCCAGTTGAAAATTCCTAGGACTGTGATAGTTTGGATTATTTTTTATAGCTAGGTTATTTGAACATATGAAAGACCATGCATTGATTAGTTAATGAGCTAATTAATCAAGTCAAGCTATTAATATTCTATCTGTTATCACAGATCCATTTTGTTTATTTCTCTCCATCTTACAGGTTGAATATAAGCTAGGATTCCAAGTAGATAATTTTGTGGCTATGGACATGCCCCAGGTCAATATTTCTGTTCAGGGGGAAGTTCCACGCACTTTATCAGGTAAGTAAGAGTCTTCAAAGACAGAATTAACTTACAGGTTTCAACTATGTCTTCATCCCCAAAAGAACAGTTTAACTACTGATGTGTAGTGTGTACTTGTATTACTTAATGCACATAAGATGTATAAGTTCTTTGAAAAGTAAGTTTTGTAAACATTAATTATTTGTACTATGTTTTTAAACCATTTACCCCTTTTCCGTCCTTCTGAAACTGTGCTCAGCTCTTTCTTATCTCCTTTTCTGCATTGATGGCACTGACCCTGCATAAGTCCCTGTGCCTAATCATGTTTCTCCTCGATGAAGTCTCACATCTCGCACTGCGGTGCAGATAATCATTGCATAGTCACATCTGACCACGTGACATCAAGTCCCCCAGTCCCTGATCCCATCAATTGCACATTCTACAATCTCCGGCTAATATAATGGATCCTTTACCATACAGCTGTCCCTGCCTGCCTAGCCTGTTGCTACACTCGTTCCAGCATTCTAGCAGTTTCAGTCTACATACTGTTCTGATATCCAAGCCTTTGCACGTGCTGGACTTTGTATTTGGAACAGCCTTTCCCTCTTTTCTGTTTGAGGACTCCTATTCATCCTTCTCATTCTACAAGACTCAAAATCTGCAATACCTTTTTTCCGTCTCCTTTTCTCTCTCCAGTTGTTGATTCTTTCTTCTGTTCTTCCTGCCCCATAGAACCTTGAATTTGTTTTTGTAGTGATTGTCATTACCCAGTAAGTCTCTTCTTGGTGCCTAGCATGAGGTCTGGCACAGACTGTTCATTTAGTACATGCTAATTACTTTTTTGTGTGTGTAGAGATAGAGTCTCACTTTATCATCCTGGGTAGAGTGCCATGGCGTCACACTGCTCACAGCAACCTCCAATTCCTGGGCGTAGGTGATTCTCTCGCCTCAGCCTCCCAAGTAGCTGGGACTACAGGCGCTCACCACAACGCCTGGATATTTTTCTGTTTTTGCAGTTCAGCTGAGACCGGGTTTGAAGCTGCCACCTTTGGTGTAGGGGGCTGGCGCCCTACTCATTGAGCCACAGGCGCCGCCCCATGCTAATTACTTTTGAACTAACTTTTTTTTTTTTGGAGACAGAGTCTTACTATGTCGCCCGTGATAGAGTTCTGTGGCCTCACAACTCACAACCTCCTCAAACTCTTGGTCTTAAGCGATTCTCTTGCCTCAGCCTCCCAGGTGGCTGGGACTACAGGCGCCCACTACAATGCCCTGCTATTTTATTTATTTATTTGTTTTTGTTGCAGTTATCATTGTTGGTTAGCTAGCCTGAAACTGATTCAAACCTGCACCTTTGGTGTATGTGTGTGGCGCCGTAACCACTGTGGGGGTGCCGAGCCTTGAGCTAACTTTTTAGAAAAATTCTTAAAGATGTGAGATTTTAAGCAAATAGAAATTAAAAAAAATTGAAAGTACAAGCCATAGCAGTGTTGTGGAACTTTTACAGGCAGTCTTATTCACGTTCAATGTATTAGACATACATCAATCTAAGCTTTAAGAAAGCACAGGAAGGCTAGTTAATTTTTATGGGTTAGTAAACAAATGCAGAAATGCCCATGTCTCTTATGCAGTTATACAGATGGTAGAATGATATATTCTAACTTTGTAGAAAAAAGAATCTTAAATTGAAAAATTTTGAGGAAAAACTGATATGCACTAAAATCTGTTATCTCATTGCTTCAATTATTGGTTGAGCCAGTTCCTATTTAGATAGGTATTATTTTTAATTCTTAGTAGAGAACTTATCAGATTCATGTTATAGGTTTACATATGTTTTTCATTACGATAAATACATAATCGCATTTTGACAGTGAATTATCTTTCCTTTTTATTGCATAATTTCTGTTGCTATTGCAGATGTGACCAACTGGTAAGTCCAGCAAAGTTTGCCTTATGATCCTGCAACTTTAGTGTATTGTAATAGCAGAGGACTTATGAGGCAAAGTCATATATTAAAAACTATGAGCAAAAGTTTAAAAAAATTATTTCTTCATTTATATCTTGGTATAAGCATTCTTTAATGTGACTTTTGTGTTTATAGGGAATGATGTACTTAATGTCTGGAGTTCTGGTTGTCTGAGTATTTCAGAAGGCTTTTGTTTAGTTAATTTATTTAAATGTATTTTTAGTTTTATTGAAGCAAAAAATCTAAAATGTTTAATAGAACCATTTTTTTGAGCATTAAAGTTGATTTTTATAAAATTAAAATATTTTTTCTTATTTTTTTGAACAGTGTTTCGGGTCGAGCTCTCCTGTACTGGCAAAGTAGATTCTGAAGTTATGATACTAATGCAGCTCAATTTGACAGTAAATTCATCAAAAAATTTTACAGTCCTAAATTTTAAACGAAGGAAAATGTGCTACAAAAGTAAGGAATTTACTTACCAAAATATGTTTTCCGTAGATGTAATGAGATCAAAAATAGATTTTGTTGTCTTTTCACAGATATAATTATGGGCAAGTCTGTACTGCATTAGAATAGGCATTTCAAGAACGAAAAGTTACCACCTTTTAGCTTTAGTGTTTTGATACATTTTTCAGTTGTACTTCATTCAGTTGTGTACCTACTTTCATGTAATTTTAAAGCCAAAGGGAATTTTAGAGACTCTCTAGTTCAGCCTAGTTATTGTATTGTATAATTGATATAAAGAGACTAGGCCTTAGAAAGGCCACTTAGGTTTGCACAGCTGGTCTATGAGGAGTATAGAACATTCATTTCCTGCTCCCCAGGGAAGTGGGCAGTGGCTGACTATACTGTGGTACTTCATCTATTACTCTTAAAGGGAGAATGATGACCAAACATGGTGTGGTCTGTGGATCCCATCAATGCTAGTATCTGCTAAGATAATAATGACCAGCTGATACTCAGAATGACCCCTTGCCTTCTCCATTTTCTTTATATGCACATGAAAATTGACATTAAAATTCTTTTGGTGTACTTTTCTGTTCTGTTGTAGACTTAAGTTTAATATTGTAGTACCCTCTTTAATTGGGTGGTCATTCAGTGCATGTTCATAACTCTCACTTTAATATGTAATTCAAATGTATTTATTTATCTGGTTTTACAACCTACTACTTTTCAAAAACTGCAGCAGAAAACATATCTGTACTATGTGGAATATTAGTAGGTGATACTGGCAAGGAGAGTTTCCTTTATCATATGAGGGTAGGAATTATGGATTGGACTAGTTTTGTTATCCTAGAACTCTTTGTGTCTTTATATTCTGCTAAAGAACACTGTGAACCTCCAAAGAGGCAATATAGTATGTAGCATTCTCAGAGTTCTTTTTTTTCTTTCTTTTTTTTTTTTTTTGGAGACAGAGTCTCACTTGTCACCCCTGGTGGTAGAGTCCTATGGTGTCAAACTCTTGATTCTGTTGCCTCAGCCTCCCATGTAGCTGGGACTAAAGGCGCCAGCCACAACGCCTGGCTAGTTTTTAGAGATGGGGTCTTGCTCTAGCTCAGGCTGGTCTCGAACTCATGAGCTCAGGTGCTATGCCCACCATGGACTCACAGGGTGCTGGGATTATAGCGCTGGCCTTTTCTCAGAGTTCTTGACCTTTTTTCATTGAGCATCTGTAAATAAAACTCTTTGGCTAATATTGGCATGGAATATTGATGATTGTAGTGCTGCCATTAGAATAGTAACGTAGCTTTCATTATCTTACAGAAAAAATACTAGTTGTTCAGTTGAGACAGTGATCTGATAGAATGCAAAACTATGTTAAGAGAAAATTTAGAAAATGTAATCATATATAATAATTAAGGATTTTCATGGAAATGAAAGAAATTCTAAAGCATATTTTCTTTTTAATTTAGAACTTGAAGAAGTAAAAACTTCAGCTTTGGACAAAAACACTAGCAGAACTATTTGTAAGTTACTCTATTATCTTTCTCCATTATTAAGGATGAGAAAGGCTCAGCGCCTGTGGCTCAACGGGCTAAGGCGCCAGCCATGTACACCTGAGCTGGCGGGTTCGAATCCAGCCTGGGCCCGCCAACCAACAATGACAGCTACAACCCAAACAAAAATAGCCTGGCGTTGTGGCGGGCGCCTGTAGTCCCAGCTACTTGGGAGGCAGAGGCAGAAGACTCGCTTGAGCCCAGGAATTGGAGGTTGCTGTGAGCTGTAATGCCACGACACTCTACCCAGGGCAACAGCTTGAGGCTCTGTCTCAAAAAAAAGGATGAGAAAAAAGGGGCAATTGCATATGAACACCATTGTCTGTAGCGTGGAAGTTTGATGGTTTCCGGCTTGTCAGATAGTAGTGATAATGACGGCTGCTATTTATTTTGCTCATGTTTTGTAGATTGGCATCTAAGGCAAATGAAACTAGAATATTGAATAGTAAAATTAATAAATATTTTATAACAAGTTAGTTCAAAATATTTTATAAGCAAGAATTTATCCCATGCATTTTGGGGCAGTCTTAAAGTGTGAATATGATATGTATGTAAGATTTTTTGTTTGTTTGTTTTTGAGACAGAGGCTGATTCTGTTACCCTGGCTAGAGATATAGTAGCATTGGCCTAACTAGCTAACTGCAACCTCAAAATCCTGGTCTCAACTGATCCTCCTGCCTCAGCCTCCTTGAGGAGCTGGGACTATAGGAACCCACCATAGCACCTGGCTAGTTTTTATATTTTTAGTAGAGACAGAGTCTTGCTCTTGTTTAGGCTGTCTTGAACTGCTGAGCTTAAGCGATTATTCTGCCTTGGTCTCCCAGAATGCCAGGATTACAGGCATAAGCCACCTTGACTGGCCAACACCTTTATTAGCAGAAGGTTAGAAAATCTGACTTGTGACTTAGGCTCTTAGCTAATTTCATCCTGGTGAAAGTGAGCTTAAACATACTATGTTATTTAAACCAAAGAGTAGATATGCAAAGTGGATTTTTATGTTTTGGTATGGGTTATGTTTAGATACTATTACAGGCTGCTTTTTTTTCTTTTCTGACACGGACACATCATTGAGTCTTATTTTTCATCATCGAGTCTTTATTTTTCCTAAGACAGTAGTAATGGCAATATCTTAAAAGGATGATGTTAGATTTGCTTCATGAAAGTAGACTTAAAATATATATATATTTTGAAAATTTCAAACAAATAGAAGTTAAAGTATGCTTTGATGAACCCCTATGTGCCTATCACCTGACTTTAGTAATGATTAACCTTTTGCCAGTGTTCTTCCATTGATTTCTTCCTTCTTTTGTAGTTGATTGGTGGTGTGGTAGAGTATTTTCAAGTACAACCTAGGCATCATATTATTTCACTCATAAATATTTCAGTGTGGATCTCTTTTTAAAAGGCCTTTAAAAATATCCACAATCATCTAATACCTGTTCACTTTGACTTATCACATATAACAAAATTAACAGTAATTCCTTAATATATTCTGATAGCTAGTTCAGGTTTGAATTAATCTGATTGTTTATAAATTATATTTTCCTCTCCCTGTGTTAGGGTCCAAATGAAGCCTTTATAGCTGTGTTAGGTTGATATATATTTTCTAAAGAAACAACCACTACTTTTATTCACATTATTTGTTATTGTAGAAATTTTATGTATCATTGGTCCCATAGAATCTCCCACATTCAATATCCTCCTAGTGTCATTTGACATGATTTTCTCTCCCTTGTAAACTAGTAGTCAGATTTTAACTCAGGTACATTTAGGACCAACTCTTATGGCCAGAATAGTTCTTAAGTGATACTGTGTGCTGTTTATTTCATCTTTTCATCACCTTGGGAAGTGTAGAGTATCTGGACGACTGAAAGTAAGCCTTGTTCGATGGTAAAGTAATATGAGATATTGTCTACTTGCTATCATATTTTATTTGGATTTATCTCTTAGAAGAAAGAAAAAATTAGTTTTAAAACCACCACTGTTTCCAAAGAGCAGTATGGCATATTCTTAGTCTCTTTGTGTGTCTTCCTTGCTCCCCTTCTATCATTCCTCCCCTCCTAGTTATCCGTTCACCCAACACTTTTTGAAAGTCTGTGAAGTGCCAAGTGGTATGACTGGGGCCCAGAGGATTAAATCATGAGCAAACAGACCTTGCCCTCAATTGGTTATAATGTGGCAAGGGAGATAGACAAGGTAATAGGCAGTGAAAACGGCGCAGCATGGCCATCTAGGAGAAGGTACACACAGGGGGGTTTGGGAGCCTGAGGACGGCTTACTGAGGAAAGCGACATCTCATCTGAGAGCTGAAAGATGACCAGGTGGTGACAGCTGAAGTGTCAAAGTGAAGGAATGAAAATAGTGCATACACAAGCCTGGAATGTGGAGATAATCCAACAGGGTACATTTGGGGGGAGTCTATGCTGCAGAGCACTGCCTTCTGCTCTTTTCTGGAAACTGCTTGGATAGCACCACCAACATGTGCCTCGGGGGCTTCCCCCCATCCCTTTTCCAAGACCGAACAGCCTTCCGAGGGCATACATTAAAAAAATCATGCCTTCATTCAGGCTAGAGCCAAGTCCAGTTGCCCTAGAAGCCATTCAATCTTTGTTTTTATTAATCTGTTCTGATTTGTTGTTCATTGACACAAAAGTTTAAACTTTAGAGAGCAATCTTCTCTTATTCCCATGTTTCTGAAAAACATAACCTTTATTTTTTGCCTTGGAAAAAAATTAATCATTTTTTTTAGAGACAGAGTCTCACTTTGTCACCCTCGGTAGGCGTCACAGCTCACAGCAACCTCTAACTCTTGGGCTTAAGTGATTCTCTTGCCTCAGCCTCCCAAGTAGCTGGAACTACAGGCGCCCGCCACAATGCCCAGCTATTTTTTTGTTGCAGTTGTCGTTGTTTCGCAGGCCTGGGCTGGGTTCGAACCTGCCTGCCTCCGTATATGTGGCCGGCGCCCTAACCACTGAGTTACGGGCGCTGAGCTTATCCCTGGAACTCTTAAGTTGAATACACGTCAGTTTAACATCTTTAAGTGGATGTGTGCTAGGTACTTCAAATTTAACTTCAACAAAACAAAACTCTTCAATTCTCACTTTCCCTAACTTGCTTATTTTTATCTTTGTAAAGGTACCATTATCAAGTAATTTATTTAGCCTAAACTTTGATTCTTTTCTTTCTTTCTGCCTTCATATATAATCGGTTAGCAAGGTATTTTGACTATGCTTCCAAATCCTTTTACTTCTTATCTTTACTGTACTTCTGGTCCAAACGACGGCTATCTCCTTGGACTACTCTGATAACTTTCTAACTTCCTAACTCATTTTCTGCTCCCACTTTTTAAAGTAATTCTGTGTGTCATGCTTTGCTTTGAAACCTTTCAAACATTTCTCAGATAATTTAGGATAAATCCCCAGTGCCTCAGGTTTTATTCAGTGGAATGATGATATTAGTGCTCACCATCAAATCTTGCATGAATCTCCACTCACACCAGTTCTGCTTCTCTGTGTGTCTTCCACTCTGCTCACTCATGCCATATATATTTTTGGATATTTGTCTCAGTTTGCCTGTGGGTGAGAATTTCTGAGAATTTCTGTTATTCTTTCTTTTTTTAATAATATAAAGCTGAGTATTATTTTATTTAGTGACTAAAGTCTTTAAAACATAAGCAAAATAATTTATATTACTCTCAAAAGAGAAAAGAGTTAAATGTTAGCTATAATTTTTCTAAATATGTGGGTCCCTCTGAACCTGTGAGTCAGTGGTCCTTGGCCACAAGCATCACTGTTAAGGAAATATGAAGAATCTATAGATCTGCACTGTCCAATATGGTGACTACTAGCCTTGTGTGGCTTTTAAACTCTTATTAAGATGAAATAATGTTAAAACTTCAGAAATTTAGTTGTAGCAAGTACATTTCAGTAACTAATAGTTGTAGCAGCTACATGTCAGTGCTTCATAGCCACATATGGCCAGTAGCTACCACTGGGACAGGACTCTAGAGAATATTTCCATCAATGCAGAAAGTTCTGTTGGTCAGCATTGCTATAGTACATTTTATGCACTGGCATATTTTACATATACACTTGTGAGTGACTATTGTTAGCCAAAAATTTTATTGCATTTTATTAAAATTCTTATTTAAAACTACAACAAAACTGTCCAACAAAATTGTGTGATCTTACACTGCCCTGTTACTGGTAACTGATCTTATCAAGGAATGGGCTCGTAAAATGGAAATATTTTTTACAAAGAATAAGATACTCATTGTATATAGTGGGTCATAAAGCTATCAGTCATATTGGCTTAAAAGGCTAACTGTGCTTTTCATTTTTATTTCAGATGATCCTGTACATGCAGCTCCAACCACTTCTACACGTGTGTTTTATATCAGTGTAGGGGTCTGTTGTGCAGTAATATTTCTTGTAGCAATAATATTAGCTGTTTTGCACCTTCATAGTATGAAAAGGATTGAACTGGATGACAGGTATTGTACATGTTTTGGGAAAAAAAAATAAAAGTAGTTATTTGCATATGTTTGAGAACCCACACCCACATGCATACTGGTACAGGGGAGGGAGGGAAGATGATTAAACCACAGCCAAGGGGAAAGTAAGCGACCTAATCACTGTCTTTATGTTTCTGTATTTTATTTTTATTTTTTAAAATTTGTGAAATCAGGAATTGCAGTTTATTGTTTAGGGAAGAAATGGAGATCAAATATATTTTCCCCGTCTGATTTGAAAAGACTTTACTTCGGACTTCTGTTACCTTTTTAATATAGCCCTATTTCTTCCTTCTGATTCCTGTCTCTGCCATTTTTCTTCCATTCATCCCGGCATCCAAATATCCATCCCTGCATCCATCCAGTAAACATTTACTAAGCACCTGCTATGCTTTTAACCCATTGGTTCTCAATTTGATTACACATTAGAGGCATGGGGAAACTTTTAAAACATATCATTACTTGGATCCACATTCTACAGATTCTGATGTAATTGGTTTGGGATAGTGTTTGAGTGTCAATATTTTTCTTAAGGCTTCCTGGTTGATTCTAGTATATATCCAGTTTGAGATAACACTGAGTTATATATTACGCTAAGTGCTGAGAATATGAAAATTAATGGTGTACTTTATAGTGTCACCAATTTAATCTTTGACCTTAACCCCTAATTATAAAGGCATGAAAATGTGATGGCTGTGATATGTATAGCATAGTATAGGAACACAAGAGGTGGCTTGCCCCAGCATGGATGAATCAGATGAAGAGAAGGAGGAGATTATACTCAGGATGGGGTGAGAGGCAAAGCTGGAACGATAGGTTTATTTTCACAACACACAGTTTTTGCTTCCCTCCTTAGTAATTCCCAGTTGCTGACTAAAGACATTCCCAACTTCATGACTTGGCTTTCAAAGCTCTCTTTTATGTTTAGATGTATCTTCCATACTTTGAACCTTTTCTCCCCTTCTTACTCCCTTGTGCTTCTGTCAAATAACTCCTCTTTCCTCACTTTTCTCCTATATGCTGCCCTGAGTTTGTTCCTTTTGCCTATCGGGCTCCCTGCATTTTCTACCAGTTCAAACCGTGTTCATTCTTCAAATTCCAGCCGCGTCTTCCATGAAATCTTTTCTACTATCCTTCTCTCCCTCCTCTGTCTCTCTTTTCTGCTCTCCTTCTCTCTCTATCTCTGTCTCTCTTTTTGGTTTATATTGTACTTTTATCTTCCTGTAATTTTTTGTGTAGTTATTCCTACTTCTAGAATGTAAGCCATTTCTAACTAGAGAGCAATGATTCCCCACTCCTAACACAGTGTCAGACATACGGCAGTTAAGCATATTGTGGTATCAATAAGAACATGAGGGTCCAGAAACTGGTTGGATTCAGTACCTGCCCCGGGGTACTTTCTGTCCCCACTGTTTTACTTTCAAGGGATAAGAATGAAAGGGAAAATGTGAGAGTGATGTGTTTTACAATATATTTTGTGTACAAAATGGTGTTGAAGTTATATTTAAATTTTACAGAGGAAGAAACATTTGAAAGCAATTGAAGGGGAGAAGAGGTAATAGGAACATTTTGATAGGACTTTGAAAGAGGATATAAAGTAGAGGGGTTATTGAAGAGTATGGCATTTAGAAGTCAGTCTTCATACGTACAGAGTTGCATTTATGAACTAGAACCAAGGACCTATGTGGGCCAGAGTTGTGCAAGAACTTTCAGAATTCCATGGGACGTATACTTGTGCCTGCTGAAATGATCAGTTACCCATTCATGAACTGGTATTCCAGTTCTCTGGACTTTTCAGGCAGAGGTTGCTAGACTTTGAGTTAAAGCAGCTTATATTATCACTTGTTTTCAGAGCATAGCATAGTGGTTGAGAGCATGAATTCTGGAACCACATCATCCCTGTTTGAAGGCTGGCTGTTCTACTTTCTGATTTTATGGCCCAGGTAGAGTAAGTGACATGTAGTATAGCCTGTCTGTCTCAGTTTTCTTCCTCTGTAAAGCAGAGAGACACACCTACTAGGTATGTTGTTAAATAATACTGTAAGCTCTTAAAACATAGCCCTACACATAGTACCATTTTTATGATTTTTGTTTTCAAAAATTTTTAGTACGTTTGTAGTAATGAAGGAATTTCTTCTTTAGCTCTTTTTTATCCTACTAGTAGTTATTTATTATCTTCCAGGGAGGTTACCAGTGGTGACCAGAGAAGTTCCCATTCAGTAATCAGATAGCGTTTAAGAGACATCTGCTGCTTCTCTGTATAGGAGTCACTGAAATAACAGTGACTATCACTCTGTTGAGTGTTTTCTGGGTACCAGTTCCGTGTCAGGCACTTTACATGTATTGTCTTAATGTTTGCAGCCACCCATAGGTGTGGTACTTACTGTCCCTGTTTTAAAGAGGGAGAAACAGGCTTAAAGAGGAGACTGAATAACTTTTCCAGGATTGCACTTTTAGAACCGGAGCAGAGCAGGAGGAACTCATTATTGTGATATTGTAGTAACTCATTGTCGTAACTGCGTAAAGCTCTTGCTATGTGCCAGGCAGTTACTACGTGGGCTTTACATTGATTAACTCCATTAATTGATCCTCACAACAGCCCTGTAAGGTTTGATGGAATCTAGGGCTCCATAGAATTCCTTAGAAAAGATTGGTAGAGAGCTCTTCCATCTTAGGCACTTAGGAACAGGAGTCCTATTATATACAGGATAAAATTGCTAGAAGTGGGCTCATGCCAGAGCAGTTGGAGCCTTGTGTAACTATTTGTCGAATGAAGAATGACTAGAGGGAGGAAAAAACTATTGTTATTCTAGTAATTCTTTTTCAGTATATATCAACAGCTCCATTCTGTTTGGTTTGTTTTTCTGTTCTAGGGAAGTGTGGTTTTCTCTCTTGATTGATTAACCCCTCCATGTAAGTGTTTTTAAGCTCTTGCTGGGGTTCAGTTGGGCCCACCAGGCTGTGGCTTAAGTGGGCTGTGGCAGGAGAAGTGGATAAACAGGTCCTGCCCTTACAGAGTTTACAGTCTGGTTAGGTGAGACAGACATTAAACAAGAAATCTCTGCTAGGATGTCGTTTTGCCGATGAATCCTTTTTGAATTCTCTTTGAGGTGCAGAATATCTTAAGCAGAGTTGCTGAGGAAACAGGGCTGACTGTAGCATCACAGGAAGAAGTAGAAATGATGGGCATCTTAAGAGAAGGCATGCTGAGGGACATGTTGGTAGGCAAACGTGTATCTTCAGATGCATGGTTGTGCTGAGCAGAAAGGCTTGCATATAATGTTTATTGCAGAACATATTTATCTTAGATAATTTTTGCTATGGCATTTTCAGAAGTGTTTTCATTATAATAGCAGATAATAGTAGATTATGTTATTAATGATAAAAAGGTTGCATGGGGACATAAAGCTTGTTGCCTAAATGTTATATATTTACATATTTCTAATACTTCTTTGGGCTCTTAAAGTTGATAATATTATGTATAAGTATTGAAGATTATATAGCAGCCTTTTGTCACTATGGGATTGTTTTGTTATTTTACATAATAAAAATGGTACATTGTTTAGATTGCCTGGAACTCCAGGGTTCAGGGAATCTTCCTACCTCAAACTGCCTGAGTAGCTGGGACTTCAGGCTCTTGCCATCATGCATGGCTTCATTATGTATTTTTTGAATCACCAGTTTTTGAAAATATAGAACTATCATGTGTGGAGTAGTCACATGGAGTTAAAAGATTAAAAGATTTTGCATATTAAGAAAAAGTTAGAGCCTCCAAATTGGGTGCTACTCATCCTGTAGCAAAGAGAGGAATGGAAGGCCTGTCTTGCCATGTGGCTTCATGCTGAATTTCAAAGCTTCACTTCTCCACTGCTACCGAATTATAAGTGCTGAGCAATGAAAGGAAATGTGCCTAAGAGTGACTTGGAACAAGGTTGCTACTAACTGAAAAGACAAAAGCACATGTTTGAGAAGCATTAATTTATAGTAAACTTGAACACAGGGCTAGTGATTAAAATATTTGACCCTACTGTCTTCTGGATCTCCTATATTAGCGAATATGATGTAATGTAGTACTTTAAGTACTAATGGTTTCTAAGAAGTTCTGTAAATTCTAAATGGGGGCATTGGGTAAGTAGAAGCAGCAAAATGTATATGATTAAAGAAACTTGAAATAAATGTGATACTTCTTGCCAATCTTTAAGCATGTTGGCAAATTTGATTTGGTTTGATTCCCCTGTCGGTAGGCCATTTGATTTGGGGCCGTCACTGAACGATGCCTTGTCTTTCTACTTTTCTAAAAAAACAAGCTAATTGAATGACAGAGGCTCTTACAGTGGGAGGTGATGCATAGTTCCCTAACGTATTCTGTGTGAAGTTCAGGACTGTTATCTGAAATGTCTAAGGACTAGGACCTACATTTCTTAATAATTTTGATAAAATGAACCTGCCTTGTGTTTTTAGAAATAGAAATAGAACATTCTAATGGAGATACATGCAATATTGTGATCTCCATCAAGATTTTAGGCTGTTTATTCATGGCTAAATGAATTTTGTATGGGTTGAAAAAGGAAATTTCTCATCGAAGCTGACTTGTCAAATATTTTTCTTTTAAAAATTGTTTGCAGCATCAGTGCCAGCAGTAGTTCCCAAGGGCTATCTCAGCCATCTACCCAGACAACTCAGTATCTGAGGGCTGACACACCCAACAATGCAACTCCTATCACCAGTAAGAGTTAATTTAATTCTAAAGCCAATTTACTAAAGTTGTCTCTGCCTTTCTGTCAGTGTTCCTGCATGGTTAGAACATTTGTAGGACATGTTGTATAAATAATAACTAAAGTGTGCAAAACCAGTCAGGATATTTAACTTTTGCTTTCTATAGCATTAGTGAACCATTCTAAAATTGAGATATTAAAAATAAAATTTAAGTGCTAGAATTAGTTTTGTTTTGAGATTTCCATAGATTAATTCTGTTAAAACGACTTACTAAATCACTTTTATAGAAATTTTCAGTTAGTTATATTTATTGTATATGCTAAAAATACTTTACAAGAAAAAATTTATTTTTAAAAAGTTTTAGTCATTAATAAGAAATTTACTATTTGTAATTATGCATATTACCTTAAGGAGATGGGTAATTTATCTGTTATATGTGCTGAAAGCATAGTATCTGTACTTTTTTAAAAGGCCAATAATACATTTGGTTATAAATTAAAAAATGAAAAAGCAGAAAAAATATATATTTTTTTAGAGACAGAGTCTCACTTTGTCGCCCTTGGTAGAGTGCCATGGCTTCATGGCTCACAGCAACCTCCAGCTCCTGGGCTTAGGCAATTCTCTTGTCTCAGTCTCCCAAGTAACTGGGACTACAGGCGCCCACCACAACGCCCGGCTATTTTTTTGTTGCAGTTTGGCCAAGGGCCAGGTTTGAACCTGCCACCCTTGGTATATGGGCCTGGCGCCCTACTCACTGAGCCACAGGCACCACCCCAGAAAAGATATTTGAAGACATAAATGTCAAGAATGTTTTAAGATGACAGAATACAACAGATCATAGATCCAAGAAACTTAAAGAACTCCAGGAAGGATTAAACATATACACTCACTCACATATACTCATGTACCTAGACATATCTCAGTAAAACTGTTGATCAGTGGTTTCAGATGGTATCAACCTACATCTATTTTAAAGTTGTCCAAAGCCTTTCATGTAGTTCTTCTGGCAACCATTGATGACCATTGCATAGGTCCATTAAAATTTAAGACTCCCCCCCCCCATATTTACCAAAGCTAATAAGTCATTAGAGATACCTTACCATCTTCTACCTGCCAACACTAGATTTTCCTTTTATTCTTTTATTCATTTTTTTCTTGGAATAAAAACCTAAATTTGTGGTTATATGTTTTATTTTTGATTCATTGTATTAAGAAAGAATGGTGATTAAGGGAAATTAACAATTTGAATCTCACAGGGCTGTGGGAATGCCAGAATAATTAAATCAATCATGTATTATATAAGAAAAGATATTTTTTCAAACATCTGTTTATTTAAAAGGCTCTTTTGTTATGAGACCGGATTAGAAAATCTTTTGGGAGAAAAGCTGGCCATAGGAGTGATTAAGTTAAATTCTGTGAGTTAAGGCATGTTTCATGAGACTGAAAGACAACTGACGTGTTGGTAATTGTAATACTATTTTTAGGGTTGTTTTAATTACGCATTTTAACATTTTGGAGTAGTATTGTGCTGGGCAGGAGAGCGTTTCTTTACTAAGTTATTGTGACCGTCATAATTAACTCTCCCAATCATGTATATGCCTATTTTCTTTGATGATTTTTACTTATTCATTCCTGTGACTTGTTCTGAAGTTGTGGCTGAACTAGTTGACTCCAATACCATAATAAGGGTATTTATATTGCTTGGTTTGGCTTTGTTGGCTCCTCAGGTTATCCTACTTTGCGGATAGAGAAGAACGACCTGAGAAGTGTCACTCTTTTGGAGGCCAAAGCCAAGGTGAAGGATATAGCAATATCCAGGGAGAGGATAACTCTAAAAGATGTACTGCAAGAAGGTATTTATTTTCTCAACATCAGTTTATTAAGTACGATTTAATGTTACTACTACAAACTTCTTCAAATAATTTTTAAAATTTTATCTCCTTTTGTGTCTAAGTTTAGAAAATAGTGTATAATTTATTTCTTTTCATAAAAATGATTTTCATTTTTCTTTTCTTTAGACTTTAAAATGCTTTATATAACTTCAGGTCACTTTTTGATTTTCAAATATATTAAAGCATATATATTAGTGTTTGTTACCTTATTTAAGGTTTTTTTCTTGTTTAGTTCTTAAAGTGATCACTCTTTAGCAGTCCTCTTTGAAATGTTCTGAGTCTTTTCCTGACAGGTAATGTAAGAGTTCCAGCAGAAGGAATGTGCACGGGTTTTGGAGTTTAGAACCTAGCTCTAGTCACACGGTGTATTACGTGTGTGATCTTAGAAAAATTACTTAACTTTGATCTCTGGTTTCTTTTCCTTTAAATTTAGACTACTTACTAGACTAGTTATGAAGATTAAGTGAAATGACATACAGTAAATGAAGTAGCACATGGTAGTGTTTTATAATTATTAGTATTCCTCCCTTCTCTTTTTGCTGGCCCTTACTTTCTTTTGAGTTTTGGAAGTAATGATTAGGGAGATAGTAAAAGAAGAGGACAGAAATTAATAATAAAATACTACATAGAACTCTTCAAGATGTTAAGTAGTGACTTTTATACCCCTGCCTTAATTTGGTTTGGAATGTTTGGGATGTGTAAGAGTCATGTATTCTTGTTAGCTGGGATACCAATATGTGAGTTATTCCCACTAAGTCAAGTACTTAAACTATCTCCAGTGGCAGACGGTAGTTAAAGGCAGCAAACTTGGGGTTGTTCTTCAGTGCGGGAATGCTGCTTGTTAGGTTGTCTGTTTCCTAGGCATATCTGGCTTTTAGATATATTTGCAGTATGAAGACAGTAAGTAGAACAGGTAGCATTTCCTAAAGGATAGAATGAGAGACCAGTGAATAATGTTGTATTTGCAGTTTTTTTTGGTCTCAGATGGGATAGAATAAGTAATTTATTGAAGCAGTAAAATTTGAAGAGGAAATTCTGAACCAAGTTGATAGAGTTTTTTCGGTTTTTTTGTTTCTTATGTTTTCAGGCCCATGTTAGTTTGTTTTAAAATTCTGTTGATTTCAGAAAAGAAAACATGGTTAGCTTATTAGCATTTTTAAAAAATGGTCAGATTCACTGGAAATCTGATAAATTTAAGTCAAATAATGGTTACATGCTGTTTTTCATCGTCAGATAAAAAAAAATTTAAAAGATAATATGCAGACTGACAGAGATGTGGAGAAACCAGGTTCCTTGCAGATTGCTGTAGGAATATGAATTGCTATAACCTTGTGGTACAGTAACGTCTGTACAGCTGTGCTTCTGTGAATGTTCGGCATATCCATGATAGTTTTGTTTTTGAGTACATGTAAATCCATGTTTGGGAATAACATTTTTAAATGGTACTAGGCCGTGGGAAAAGAAGACAGAGGAGCTTTTGCAGTCCTGCTGTGGGAGAGAGTGAAGCAGCTTAGTCAAGCAAGGCGATTCCTTGTTTGACTTGCCTTTGTAAGGGAAGACCTTTATATGGAGGTGACTGACAGGTCAGGATATAGAGCTCTCAGAAGTGTTTGAAGGTATTTACCAGGCTCAGGTGTCTTAAATAATGATTATTCAAAGCTTTTCCTGCCTTGAGCATCCAAGTTACTCTGTGTGTCTGGACCACAGTGAGACTTGATAGATGGGCAGTAACAATTTCAGCTCATGCAATAAAAGACATCAGAGTAAGCCTCTTTGTATACATGGTGTCTGTAGCAAAGTGAACTTGTTTACTGGTTTATCTTTTAGATTTTGATAGAAGGAAAGTAAAAAATTTTAAGAGGCTGGGCATGGTGGCTCACACCTGTAATCCTAGCCCTCTGGGAGGCTGAGGCTGGTAGATCTCCTGAGCTCAAGGAGTTTGAGACCAGCCTGTACAAGAGTGAGACCCGGTCTCTGAAAAATAGCCAGGTGTTGTGGTGGGGACCTTAGTCCCAGGTACTTGGGAGGCTGAGGCAAGAGGATCTCTTGAGCCCAAGAGTTTGAGGTTGCCATGAGCTATGATGCCATGGCACTTTACCTCGGGCAGCAGAGTGAGACTCTATCTCAAAAAAAAAATTTTTTTTTTACCCTGAGAAAGTAAAATGACATTTTTAATGACCATTTTATCATTTGGGCGCTTTTGTTTTTTTTTCGTTCTTTCTTTCTTTTTTTTTTTTTTTGAGACAGAGCCTCAAGCTGTCACCCTGGGTAGAGGGCTGGGGCATCACAGCTCACAGCAACCTTCAACTCCTGGGCTCAAGCGAGTCTCTTGCCTCTGCCTCCCAAGTGGCTGGGACTACAGGCACCCACCACAATGCCAGGCCATTTTTTGGTTGCAGCCATCATTGTTGTTTGGCGGGCCCGAGCTATATTCGAACCCGCCAGCTCAGGTGTACATGGCTGGCGCCTTAGCCCATTGAGCCACAGGCGCCGAGTCAGGAAATCTTTTCTTATTTATTTATTTTTATTATTAAGTCATAGTTGTGTACATTAGTGCAATCAAGGGGTACAATATGCTGGTTTCATATGCAATTTGAAATATGTTCAGTTTTTATGATGGCTTGTTGGAGATGCCATGCACATGATCCCAG
>CAUYON010075045.1:0-11809 GCA_963573935.1 Arctocebus calabarensis | reverse complement strand
TCGCCCTTGGTAGAGTGCCGTGGCGTCACACTGCTCACAGCAACCTCCAACTCCTGGGCCTAGGCGATTCTCTTGCCTCAGCCTCCCGAGCAGCTGGGACTACAGGCGCCCGCCACAACGCCCGGCTATTTTTCTGTTTTTTGTAGTTCGGCTGAGGCTGGGTTTGAACCCGCCACCTTCGGCACATGGGACAGACGCCCTACTCGCTGAGCCACAGGCGCCGCCCTGATTGTGTTTTAATAATCAAAAATGGCTGCTTGATTTTTTTTTTTTTTTTAGTATACCTTCTCATACTTGTTTTAATTCAATGCTCAGAGTGTTTATGGCTTGAGAAGTTGTATTAAAGGCCTTGACTATGGCACAGGCCGATGGACTGATTTTCAGATTGAGTCCGATAGCTATTGTTGGTATGACAAAAATGGCTAAAGTGGTGTATTCAGCAGGTCTACGAAGGTATAGTCGACTATTACAATTTTCAGGGAGGTTAACACCTTAAGTTACTCTAGATCGGTTGGACTTAAAGTTTTGTATCCAGGGTAGAAAAGGGGGGACCCTAGTGAACAAGGTTTCCCTGTGTTGCAGCAGGGATAGATGAAAAAGCCCGGGTGCCATATAATAAGTATCTTCAGGGTAGCTTGGTATGTCTATTGTCATAAGGTAGAAGGGTGATTAAGTTACATTTAAGTAAGGAATTATTCAGGTTAGTGTATCAAAATGGGCACTTTTTAAGCTTGATATATTTATGACTAATAGTTTCAGTTTTCAGTTGTATAGTAAATATATCTTTTTTTCTTGACAGTAGTGGTTGTTTTTTAACTATAAATATTTGAGTATGTGATAATTTTGTGGATATATGGAAAAAGTGTGAAATCTCTGATAAGTTGTAGTGGGAAAATGTGGATGCCCAAGATTTTCATTGTGGATGAGGTTGTGTCATTGGATAGTAGCAAAGAATGGGAATATGTACTGTTTCTCTTCTATCTGGATGCTCTGTTGGTTCTATGTAAAATAGGATGATGTCCATCAACTTTTACAGAAGATGCCATTAACTGCCTAGAATAATTTCAGAGTTCTCCCAAACAGAATAATTAGAAAAGACTTGCTTTCTGGGTTGGTAAAGAAAGCTCTTTAAAGACACGAGTAGAGATTAGAAGACATGCCAGATATCTGCAACTGGAACGTTGCCCAAACTGGCTTTTTCTCACCTAGTTTTTATCAGATTATGATTGACTTTTTTTTGGCCAGTACTATCACAGCAGTGCTGTTGGCCTTGCACTTGTGAATCAGCACCTGATACTAATTTGTCCTGTTATAGTTAACGTTAATTTCATTCATTCAGTTACGGTGTTTTTGGACACACATTCCCTTGTAGGGTTGAATATATCTTCTGTATTGTTAATAAGAACTTGGGAAGATTATCAACTAATATGAGCAAATCAGAACATTTATTGAGGAAGCACCCCTTTCTTCTTAGATTCTCTTTCATATACCTTTCTTTGGAGAGTAAAGGTTGTCATTTTGTTTACTGGTTCAGGAATCAACTGGGGTGAATCCAGTGTCTGCAGTTCACTGCATGTTTGACATAATACCATTATGGGACTGAAGCATTGTCATTCCTGTTGAGCTACCTGGAAATTTAGACATGGAATCTTCACCTCATATCATCCAAATAACAATCTGCATTTTCATGATCTCCAGTTCTCGTACACATTAAAACTTTATAGAGTTTCCATTTATCTCATGACATTGTCATATAAAAAAACATACACAGATTACAACGTATAATGTAAATAAGGCACAAAATTATACATGCCTATATTGGTGGCCTTTTGTTTCTACTGGGTCAAGCAAAAATGTAGGCTGTGTCCACCAGTTTTGTGGATGCCATTCCATCCCCTTTCTTCAGTGTTAGACAACACATGAAGGAATATATCCCTTTTATACTTATTAGGCAATCGCATTTACTTTTATAAGTCAGCAAGAGTTGTCTTTACTCATTTAACTAAAAGTGAAATTCATGGCTTGGGACCTATAGTACAGAGGTTAAGGCGCCAGCCACATACGCCTAGGCTGGTGGGTTTGAATCTGGCCCGGGCCAGCTAAACAACAATGACAACAGCAACAAAAAAATAGCTGGGTGTTGTGGAGGGTGCCTGTAGTCCCAGCTCAGATATTGAGGCAAGAAAATCACTTCAGCCCAATCTTTAAGGTTGCTGTGAACTGTGACACCACTCTACCCAGGGTGACAGCTTGAGACTCTGTCTAAAAAAAAAAGTGAAATTCTATATCGCCATGTTTTCTTGGTAAATATGTTTGACATTTTGACAGGGAGTGTTGACATTCAAGGACGTGTCTATTGACTTCTCTCTGGATGAATGGGCCTGCTTGGACTCTGGTCAGCAGCATTTATATCGGGAAGTCATGTTAGAGACCTACAGAAACCTGGTCTTCCTAGGTAAGGACAACTCATATACACAGTTCTGGGTCTACATTAACCAATTCATATTCTCTCTTTGTAGAAGGTTTTTATTCACTTTATTCATTGACTGAGTATCAAGTTCTTATTTCTATGGAAAACTTTAGGATATTTTGGCATAGAAAAGAAAAAATTGGAGTTTTTTTATTTTGGTGTTAATCTTACCTTTTTTGAGCTGATTGATATCGTTCACTAGATTAATGGAAATTTAAGAAATTTTGTGGCCCAGATTGTTACTCATACTCTTAAGTCTGATTTCTAGCATCAATTTTTATTTCAGTAGTTTTCAGTATTGGAGGACTTAGGAATGTTCCAAATTTAAATACTTTTAAAGATTCTGATGTTTCTGCATGGAAATCTTTCTGGGATTATTATTTCAGGATCTTCTAAAATGTCCTTTTCTCTACTTCACCAAGGCATTAGATTGACAATTGAAGAATCCCAATTTTTTTCCTAATAAAACAGGTCTTGCTGTCTCTAAGCCAGACCTCATCATCTGTCTGGAGCAAAGCAAAGAACTCTGGAAGGTGAAGACACAGCAGACACTACTCAAACTCTCAGGTAGGTTGGAGTGAGTGGAGCAGGTCAGAGGTCCAAGTTTTA
Source organism: Arctocebus calabarensis (assembly GCA_963573935.1). NCBI lineage: Eukaryota > Metazoa > Chordata > Mammalia > Primates > Lorisidae > Arctocebus > Arctocebus calabarensis. Next base: position 8,730 of record CAUYON010075045.1, on the reverse strand, counting down.
GGAGGAAACCACACCATATATTGTGATTTGGGAAGCTCAACTTAATCAGAAATTATTTGTGAGAAGCCTGGGTTTCTTTCCCTTTTTCCTTTTTTTTTCTTCAGTTTTGACCAGGGCTGGGCTTGAACCCGCCACCCCTGATATATGGGGCTGGTACCCTACTCCGTGAGCCATAGGTACCACCAAGTCTTTCCCTTATTCTTAACATAAAGGCATCTGTCTTCTTGTTTTTATTATTTTTTAATTTTTATTTTCTTACTGATACAGAGTCTCACTCTCCTGCCTCACACTAGAGTGCCATGACATCAGCCTAGCTCACAGCAACCTTAAACTACTGCTGTCAAGTGATTTTTCTATCTCAGCCCCTAAATAGCCGGGACTACAGGCTTCTCCACATTGGCTAATGTTTTTTTTTATTCTTTTAGTACAGGGGAGTTCTCATACTTACTCATACTTAGTCTTGAACTTGTGAGCTGAAGCAGTCCTCCCTCCTTGGCTTCCCAGAGTCCTAGGTATATAGTTGTGAGCCACTCTGCCTGTTCTTGGTTTTAATTTCCAGAAAGACCTTAGTTTTCACTGATATTCCTTCTAAGTTACAGTGAGAATGAAAGAACTTCCTATGGCTTACATGTGACTATTGTTCCATTGCTTTTAAGGACATGAAATATGTGTGTATTTTTTAGTATATCTGTGAAATTTTTTTTAATATTCTTTAGGCTGGGTGTTGGATCTCACACCTCTAATCCTAGCTCTCTGGAACCCAAGGAGGGACTATTGCTTGAGCTCACTAGTGTGAGACCAACCTAAAGAAGATTAACACCTGTCTGTACTAAAAATGGAAAAATTTTCCAGGAGTTGTAGTAGTTGCATGTTGTCCCACCTACTGGGTACTGGTGATGAGGATGAGGCTGGAGAATTGCTTGAACCCAGGAGTCTGAGGTTGCTCTCACTTAGGCTGATTTTATGAAACTGTAGTGTGAACAACAGAATGAGACAGTGTCTGAATCAAAGTTTTTTTTGTTTTGTTTCGTTTTGGTTTTTTTTTTTATTGAGACAGAGTCTCAATCTGTCTCCCTGGGTAGAGTGCTATTGCGTCACAGCTCATAGCAATGTCACACCCTTGGGCTTAAGCGATTCTCTTGTCTCAGCCTCTTGAGTAGCTGGGACTACAGGCCCCTGTGACGCCTGGCTATTTTGTTTGTTGCTGCTATCGTTGTTTTAGCTGGCCCTGGCTATATTCAAACCTGCCAGCCTCAGTGTATGTGGCCAGCACCCTACACACTGAGCTACGGGTGTTGCCAAAGTTTCTTTTTCTTTAGCATCATATCCAAAACATGTGAGTGAGGTGGTAATGTTAGTATTTGTTTCTGAAATCCCAGGAACACCACAAATAGTTGTTGTATGTTTTGTGCTTTATGCTTTTTTATGCTATGAAGTTTTCAAAGAAGGTTCTGAAGAAATTGGGTGGTGCCTGTGGCTCAAGTAGTAGGGTGCTGGCCTCATACAGCAGAGGTGGCGGGTTCAAACCCAGCCTTGGCCTAAAACTGAAGATTCTAAAGAAATTATAGTCATTCTATCAGAACACTAAAAATCTTCCCAAATATAAGAAAGTTTAATGTTCTTTAGCCTCCTAATTTTGTTTTTATATGGACTGTGATAAAGAATTTAATTTCCATGTGCAGTAATTTGCCAATCATTTTTTTTTTTTTTTTTTGAGACAGAGCCTCAAGCTGTCACCCTGGCATCACAGCTCACAGCAACCTCCAATTCTCGGGCTCAAGCAAGTCTCTTGCCTCCACCTCCCAAGTAGCTGGGACCACAGGCGCCCGCCATAATGCCCAGCCATTTTGGGGTTGCAGCTGTCATTGTTGTTTGGCGGGCTTGGGCTGAATTTGAACCCACCAGCTTAGGTGTACGTGGCTGGTGCCTTAGCCCGTTGAGCCACAGGTGCCGCGTCTGCCATTCATTTTTTTTGAGACAAAGTCTCAATCTGTTGCCCTTGTTATAGTGTGGTGGCGTCATAGCTCACAGTAGGCTCCACCTCAGGCTCAAGCTATACTCTTGCCTCAATTTTTCTATTTTTAATAGAGACAGGATTTCTCTTTTGCTCAGGCTGATCTCAAACTTGTGGGTTGAAGCAATCCATCCATGTCAGCCTCCCATAGTGTTAGGATTGTAGGCCTGAGCCACAGCACCAGGCCTTTGCTAACTTTAATATGTTTAAAGTTATCTACTCCCTACAATTCATTTTTTCTTTCTTTTTGACACAACATAATGTGTCATGGCATTATAGCTCACAATCTGAAACACTTCATCTCAAGGGATCCACTTGGCTCAGCCTCCTGAGTAGCTGGGAATACAGGAACCCTCCACCACATTTGGCTAGTTTTGCAATTTTTAGTAGATTTGGTGTCTCCCTCTTCCTCAGGATGGTGTTGAGCTCCTGAGCTCAAGCAGTCTATTTGCCTTGGCCTCCCCGAGGGTTAGGATTAGAGGTATCATCCCACACATCTCATGGCTACATTTGTTTTTTTTTTTTGCAGTTTTTGGCCGGGGCCGAGTTTGAACCCATCACCTCTGGTGATGTTAGGCCAGTGCCCTACTCCTTTTTTGAGCCACAGGCACCGCCCCTTTTTTTTTTTTTGAGACAGTTTCAAACTGTCGCCCATGGTAGAGGGCAGTGGTGTCATAGCTCACAGCAACCTCCAACTGCTAGGCTTAAGCAATTCTCTTGCCTCAGCCTCCTAAGTAGGTGGGACTATAGGCACCCACCACATGTCTGGCTATTGGTTGTAGTTGTCACTGTTGTTTGGCAGGTCCAGACTATTCAAACTCTCCTGGTCTGGTGTATGTGACTGGCATGTTAGCAGCTTGAGCTACAGGCGCCGAGCCTACACTTCTTCATTATATTATGTCATTCAGGAGTTTTAGAGTATTCCTGAGGATACATTAGTCTCTCTGTTTCTACAATATAATTCTTATTTCATGTCTCTTGCTTAGGATATGCTTATTCATACACACATACACACACACACACACACACACACAGACATGCAGGCAGCAGAACCTCTGCAAGTTGACCACTCAAGGGACTGTAACAAACTTGTTAACATACAGAGGTGATTACAATAAGGAACCAGGCCTGCTGTATCAATGCACACATGTGATGCATGTCTGCTCTGTGAAAATCAGATGAAGTTGAAGAGATGGTCAATGTAGGGAGATGGCTCACTATGGAGGTTCTAATGTGTGTGTATGTATACATATATACTATTTTTGTGTGTGTATATACACACAAATACATATATACAGAAAAATAGTACATATACATATATACACACAGAAATAGTAGGTATATATATACACACACATGGATATACACACAATTAGTACACATATATATACACTCACACAAATAATATGAACACACACACAAAGCACCCAGGTCTGCTGGCCTGCTTCCACGGTCATGAGTGAACATTTCCTCCAGGTCTCTGGATCTGTAGCACCACTCCCACATCGTGGCTGAGAGAAGTTTGTGAGGCCCACATTGTCCCTTTGGAATTCTCAATGGGACAAAGGTGAGCAGGGATCCTCTAGTTTGCCCACTGAATGAGGGTCGACTTTCTCTGTGTGACCCTCCTTAAGGGTATTAGGAGGATTTTAAAACCTCCTCCCTGGATTCTAAAGCTCTCATAACATGGTGGCACCTGTGGCTGAGTGACTAGATTGCTGGCCCAATATACCGAGGGTGGTGGGTTCTAAACTAGCCCAGGGCAAGCTGCAACAACAACAAAAAACCCTGGGAATTGTGGCAGGTGCCTGAGATGTGATGCCTTGGCACTCTACCGAGGGCAACAAACTGAGACTCTGTCTCTAAAAATAAATAAATAAATAAGTGAATTAATTAATTAACAAATAAAGCTCTCATCATTTATTGTGAGATGGCGACTAACTACATTGCCTAGGCTGCTGTCCAACTACTGGACTGAAGTGATCCTCTCAGCCTCTAAGTACGTGAGATGTCAGGTGTGAGTCTGTGTGCTGGGCTCTCACTGAAGCATTTTTCCTAAAGATGGCTGGCTCCCTTGGGAGGAATAGATGAACACAGTACTCATATTCTGCTGTCTTGCTGGTTTTACTGTCTCTATCTATGTTTTCACATTCCATTTTATTCTGTGTTCAATTTTCTATAATTTTAGATTTAAATATTCAGAACTATGTGTTAGAATTTAAGTGTATTTAACAAGTAATTTAGAGAATGAGTTGGAATTCCACATTTATTAAAAGGCTCACTTGGCTCACCACCTGTACCAAAGTGGACACAGCACTAGCCACATGCACCGAGGTTGGCAGATTCAAGCCTGGCCTGGGCCAACTAAATAACAATTAACAACTGCAACAGGTAAATGGCCAGGCATTGTAGCTGGCGCCTTAGTCCCAGGTGCTTGGGAGGCTGGGGCAAGAGAATAGCTTGAGCGCAGGAGTTTGAAGTTGCTGTGTGCTGTGACACCATGCCACGGGACTCTACTGAGGGCAACATAGTGAGACTTTTTCTCAAAAAAAAATAATAAGAAGAATAAGAATGAATAAAAAAATAAAAGTCTCACTTGAAAGTTCTAGTTTACTCTGGGCAAACAGAAATCAGCAGGATTGTCATCACTTTCCTTAACCTATATCTAAATGATACTTTAATTTTGCCCAAATGCTTATTTTAATTAGTAGGATTTGTAAGTGTTTTTTGATTGTTTCTAAATGGAGAGTTAAACCTTTTCAGGTGTTGTAAAAATAAGAATATATATTAATAACAATACAGATTATCTTTACTATTTTCAAATGTTTATTAACATTTTCTGGTAAGTATCTCGTTAATAAATTATACATTTTCCATGAAATTTTATTACCAGATGGTACATAAAATTTTCAGTATACTTGCTCTCATCCAAGAAAATGTTAACTAATATTAATAAAAAACACCCAGGCTCAGCGCTTTGGTTAGAGCGCTGGCCAAATACACTGGGCATCGTGTGTTCAAACCTGGCCTAGGCCTGCTAAACAACAATGACCACTATAAAAAAAAATATCCTGGTGTTGTAGCAGGTGCCTGTAGTGCCAGTGACTTGGGAGGCTGAGGCAAGAAAATAGCTTCAGCCCATGAATTTTAGGTTGCTGTGAGCTGGGGTACAGCATTCTATTGAGGGTGACAAAAGTGAAATCTTATTTCAAAAAACAAGAAAAATACCTGCTTTGGTTTAGTCCACAGTCACAGTAGAACTTTGTAGTTTTCTAGAAAAGAGAACTTTTGTGTGAGATGGAGACAAACTGTTGCCAGGGGTAGAATGCTGTAGCATCATCCCAGCTTAGAATACCTTCCAACATGTGGGTTCAAATAATCCTGCCTCAGCCTTCCAAATAGCAGGAACTATAGGTGGCCACCACAACTCCTGGCTATACTACTCTTATTTTAGTAGAGACAGGGTCTCACCGCTGCTTACCCTGGTTTTGAACTCCTGTGGTCCAGCTATCCTCCTGCCTCATCCTCCCAAAATGCTACAATTGGATATATGAGCGATTGCACCCAGCCATGTCTTGGCTTTTATGAATAATGCTGTGACAAATGTGAGGACGTTTATCTTCCCCAATGTGCAGTGCGTATTTAGGATGTATGCGGAGATGTGAGATTGCTGGAGGAAATAATAACATTTATTTATTTATTTATTTTTGAGACAGATTCTCACTATGTCCCCCTCATAGAGTGCTGTGGCATCACAACTCACAGCAACCTCAAACTCTTGGACTTAAGTGATTCTCTTGCCTCAGCCTCCCAAGTAGCTGGGATTATAGGTGCCCACCACAACACCCAGCCATTTTTTTGTTGTAGTTGTCATTGTTGTTTGCCAGTCCCGGTGTGTGTGGCCTGTGCCCCAGGCGCTGAGCTAAAGGCGCAGAGCCAAATAATAACTTTAAATTTTAGTTTTCTGAGAAACCTTCATGAATTTTGATACAGTCTACAACATTTTTCTTCATCAACTTTGCTGAAAGTTTCTAACTTCTCAATTCCTTGACATAACGTTTTTTAATGTTCATTGTGAATATGATATAACATGTCGTTGTGATTTTGCTTCACGTTTCCCTAAGAATTAGTACTTTAGGAATGCTTTCAAATTTTCATTGGCCATTTATATTTCTTTGGAAAGTGTTAGTGAGCTCCTACCATGTACCTGGTTCTGCCCCCTAGAGTGTTAGGATTACATACATGAACTACTGCTTCTGGCCTCTTTTTAATTTTTCTTTTTTTTAAGAGACAGAGTCTCACTTTATGGCCCTTGGTAGGGTCCCGTGGTGTCACAGCTCACAGCAACCTCCAACTACTGGGCTTAGGTGATTCTCTTACCTCAGCCTCCCACGTAGCTGGGACTACAGGCACCCACCCCAACACCAGCTATTTTTTTGTTGCAGTTTGGCTGGGGCTGAGTTTGAACGCACCACCCTTGATATATAGGGCCACGCCCTACCCACCCAGCAACAAGCACGTCCCCTCTTTTTAATTTTTTAAAGTAGGTCACCTCACCTCAGTCAATTTTGTTTGCAATTTTTACCTATACGTGGTATACCAAAATTTGCCAGACATACATGGATAAGGAAAATGGGAAATTGTAGCTAAATGTCCTATTATTTACAAAATATTCATTCCAAGATTTCCCATAATATTTTTCTGTGCAAAAATAAAGAGATTCAAAATATAAAATATAGGGCAGGGCCTGTGGCTCAGTGTGTAGGGCGCTGGCCCCATATACCGAGGGTGGTGGGTTTGAACCCAGCCCCTGCCAAACTGCAACAAAAAATAGCCAGGCATTGTGGCAGGTGACTGTAGTCTCAGCTACTTGGGAGGCTGAGGCAAGAGAATTGCTTAAGCCCAAGAGATGAGAGGTTGCTATGAGCTGTGACGCTATAGCACTCTACTATGAGTGACAAAGTGAGATTCTCTCTAAAAATAAATAAGTAAAATATGATGTCACTTTTTTATCTCTGAGTCACTTTGGGACACTTTATTATAATTTTGAATGACATTATTCAACTATGTATGCTTTAAGACTTTGAGAACAAAAGTTAAATATAAATCGACCACGTGTCTAGTGGGAATTTTATGTTCTTTCTGTTTTGCCCACATGTTTCTTATATTTGGTTTAGGAATAGCACATTTTCTCTTGGTTGCTGGCCAATAGTTATTTTGGCTTGTAGGTGAATATATATGAAAACTTTTTTTGGGTGTGCGGGACAGAGTGTCACTTTGTCACCCTCAGTAGAATGGCATGGCATTATAGCTCACGGGAACCTCAAACTCTTGGGCTCAAATGATTCTCTTCCCTCAGCCTCCCCTGTCGCCAAGATTATAGGAATCCACCACAATGCCCATCTAGCTTTTTTGCAGGTGGGGTCTTGCTCTGGCTTAAACTAGTCTTGAACTCCTGAGCTCAGGCAATGTGCCTGCCTCAGTCTCCCAGAGTGCTAGGATTATAGCCATGAGCCACTGCCCTTGGCCTTCTAAAACTGTCTTCAGTTGAACTCATATATTCTGGTGAATAGATATTATGTTTCTGTGAATTATTTGTGTAATTTGAAAATAATTTTTGAAAGGCCATTTCATTTACCATGTAGTTAAGATTTCTCTATATTAGAGATATTAGAAGACTTCCTAATTTTTAGAAGCTGAGTAATACTCTCTCATTTTTATATAATTTCTATATCCTAAATTATATTTCATCATTTGTTTTTTGAGGCTGATGTGGATTTCTTTCACCAAATGGATTATGTGAATAATGTTGCAGTAAATATGTGTGCAAATAGCTCTTTATTTGACCTTGTATGTGAGGGTTGTGTATCTGTCCTACATTTTTTTCAGTATGTATTTCATATACATTCAAAAATAACAACGAGTTATAGGTTTCTAACAAATAAGCCCTTATGATGTTATTTCGTATTCTTTACCTTTTGTGACCACTTTGACTTAAAGCATATTTTACGAAATACGACAAGTTTTGCCTAAAAATATATTGTCTTTGGCTAGGTGCTCCTGCTGTATGTCTATAATGCTATCAATCTGGGATGCTGAGAGGAGGGATGTCTTGAGCTCAGGAGTTGGAGACCAGCCGGAAAAAGAGCAACACCCCATGTCTACTAGAAATAGAAGATAAACTTACCTGAATATCTTTGCAGGCACCTGTAGTGCCAGCTAGTCTGAAGTGCCAGCTAGTCAAAAGACTGACTCAGGAGGATTGCTTGAACCTAGAAGTTTCAGGTTGCTGTGACTGATGCCGTGGTACTCTAGCCTGGGCCATAGGGTGAGACTCTGTTTTAACACATGTTTGCATTTAGACATAGACATACACACATTTATATACATATACATATCTCCTATGATAATCTCCCTTGCTCTCATTTGATTAATAATTTAAATTAAAAATCTTTCTTGTTTTTATTTTTGAGAGAGAGTCTGAAACTGTCAGTCTGGGTAGAGTTCCGTGGCATCTTACCTCACAGCACCTTCCAAATTTGGGCTCAAGGGATCCTCTTGCCTCAGTTTTTATATTCTTTTTTTTTTTTGTAGAGACAGAGTCTCACTTTATCGCCCTGGGTAGAGTGCCGTGGTGTCACACTGCTCACAGCAACCTCCAGCTCTTGGGCTTAAGCGATTCTCTTGCCTCAGCCTCCCGAGTAGCTGGGACTACA
>CAUYON010075044.1:0-35802 GCA_963573935.1 Arctocebus calabarensis | reverse complement strand
AAAGGGAAAGACCAAGCTAGTCAGGGAGCGCAGTCATTTGGAATTCTTCTATGCCGTAAGCTCCCAGCTGGTGAATAAAGCCCTTCCTCTTATAAACGTGGTGTTTGGGTGCTCTTTCTCTCCGTTGGGCCTTGTCTTCCTGCAACATTTTTGGTTCTCTGACCAGGAAGTGAGATCACCCTTGGAGAGAACATGCACCTGGTAGTTGCCACCAGTCCTCTGGACACCCACGTTGGGGCCCCTGATCAGCCTGGGCGACGTGAAACACTAGCGCACTGGGGAGGCAGTTTGGCCTCCCTGTGTGGACGCCTAAGCTGGGCCAAGAAAGGACCCCGTCGGCAGTCTTCAAGGAGTCAAACACCAGGAGGAACTGGCATGCAGGAACAGGTACCTACATGGGCAGACGTCTAAGACAAGGTATGATCGATTTTGGGGTCCCACTACAGTTGTAGTGGAAGAAGGAGCCTGATCAACTCCTTGGGCATTAGATCGCCAGCAGGTTTGCTGAGAGTTGTGTGAGAGTGTGTGGATGTGGTGTGACTGAGAGAACTTTGAGGGTGGAGTTAGACCTCCCTTCACAGGGTCTAGGGGAGTGTTGGTTTACCTCCTATGGCTACATGGCAGCTCAAGTGGGAAATCAGGAAATCGAGGCTGCCCAGGTTAATAAATAGGTTGGAATTGTATGCATGTGAGTGCTTGGAGAATGACTGAGACGGTTTGCTCCCCCATTCATGGGGTGAAACGAATGTGTGAGTGTGTCCTTCTTCTCTGCTCCAACTTTGCCCCCTGGCAGTTCTGAGAGAAACTGGAAGTTCTAGGTTTTCCAATTTCTGTCTTTGGTGGTGGCCACGTGGCCATGTGGGTCTTGGGGGAAAATGAAAAGACATTAGAAAAGATGTTGTTGTAGTTTTGTTACTGGAATTTCTTCAGTGAGTCTTTGGTCTCAGGAATTTGAGAATTGAGCCCACAGGCCACAGATCAGTGATAAAATGGCATTTTATTGGACTGAGGGACATGCAGAGGAAGTGGAGAGTGCCAGAGCTATTGGCAGAGGTGCTGTGCCTTGGAAAGTGTTGTGGTTTGGGCAGTCTGGTGAGCTCTTATGACACTTAAAAATCTGGGGGAGAGAGTGTGAATCTCATGCTGGACGAGGTTGTACCCATATAAGCAACAGGTCTTCAAGGTGAAAAGCCTCCCAAAGGGGGGAGGAGGCGCAGGTCAGAGGTTTCCTGCATAAGTCCTTTGTCTAGGGGTGAATAATTGGCCATGAGGGATTATTTTGGCCAGGACTTGGTAGACAGAAAAATACCTTTACAAACTGAATGGGTATTCTAGCAAATAAATGAATGCAGCCCCTCACCTTGGACAAGGTTATTAGGTCTTTGCTGCGGTTTTTGTCTGGGGAAGGGGTCAGGGTGTCTGCTCCTTAGTCAGGGTGGAGCCATCCAAAATGTTTGGGACTGCTTGTTCATGGCCTTGCTAGGGCTCAGAGGGTTTGTGGCTGAATATGGGAGTCTGATGTCTGAGTTCACTTGAGCCTGCAAAATGGGGGTTCCCTATCCAGCCCTGAGTGGGAAAATCCTGTATCAATGTTATATCTCATAAAATGTCTCTCATTTGTAAAATATAATAATCTAGTTGTTTAAATTGTTGGGGAAACTAAGTCTTTGTCAAAGGAAAAGATTCTTGCCTTTTAAACCTTCTAATTATCAGTTTGGTTGAGTGAATGGGTGACTTCATGGTACACCGGGATCCTGTTTTGTGGGCAGTGAGTTTTTGAGAGTAAGAGAAATTAGACAGAGAGGAGAATGGCATGGTGTAAAGAAAGAATTTTGTGTGATAAATTTTGTCCTGAAACAGAATGGTGGTATAAGAAAGTGAAAGGCAGGGCAAAAGTTAAAGAAAGTTTAGAATGTTTATAGATTGTCTGTGCAGGTCATAAAGGGAAATTGTAAAAGAATTTACATGTGATCCAGTTGACTATGTATTTCCTTTAAAATCTTTTGGCCTGTAATCTTATTTGAGCCAATGTTTAAGGCCTTTGATATTTGACAAACCTTCCAAAATCAAAACTCTACATTTGGGGCTTGGTGCCCGTAGTGCAGTGGTTGCAGTGCTGGCCACATGCACTGAGGCTGGTGGGTTTGAACTCGGCCCAGCCAACAGAACAAAAACCAAAAAGGCATGACTCTAAATTTGGTCTTCTTGAAATATTAAGACCACTGAAAATCATAGGAAAACAAATTAAACTTATTTGACTTACTAAAAATATATAGGAAACACTGTCAAATATGAAATGGTGATTAAATTTGTATGGGTTATGAATATGTATATATATGTTTTAATATTATAAAGCATTGGTCTGTCCTAATGTACAAGACATTGGTCTATCTTAACATATATTGTTGGTGATAATTTTAATCCATCTAAAAAGAAAGTTTTTTTTTAATGTAACTGGCTGAGTCCAAAGTTTAAACAAAAAAAGAAAAGAAATATTAAGAAACGCTGACAAATTCTCTCAAAATCAAATTCCTGATGTCTTTGGAAATTGAATACCTTCAGACTAAAAGCAGAGTTTTAGAACTTTCAGTGGAAAGTTAACATGTCCATGAGTATTGCTAACCTAACTTGAAACAGAACAGAAATCAGTTACGTGGAAGAGCTAGTTTGCAATGGCTTTTTGTTTGAAATAGTATTGATTCTGTCTGTGTTCTGTTTTTCAGAAGTGAAGAAAATAATTTTCTGTATTTTGAGCTATTTGTAGCTCTTCAAGCAATGTATGTACTTATAAGCAGAATTTGAAACATGTATTTTTCTCTCTCCTTGATTTTTCCAGAATTTGAAAGCCATTTGTAAGTATTCTTAATTGCTGACAACACAGTTATTTGCGTAAGTTCAATAAGAATCTGTTTTGTTCTATAGGACATGATGAAGGCACTGGTTATTTTACCAAGGTTTTAGCTGGAATAGCATTTCCAGATGTGTCCAGACTGCATTAAAGAATTCAGGTTGACTTTATAAGGCCAATAAGAAAAGCTCTTTGGAAAACAGGCCAGATGTCCATCAGTAACATTTCCTGATCTGTGGTAAGTAACGAAGGTCACTTGCTGACGGGTCCAGGAATTGAAAATGTGCTTGGGGAACCTCAAGAGAAGAGGAATTTACTCAATGCACATACAGGTATCTAGTGGCACAGATGAAACCTGGGCTTATGAAAGGCTTTCAAGAAAGTCCAGCCTGAGATTCCTTATAAAAGGTTCCAGCAAAGCCAATTTTAAAGGAAAGGAGAGCCTAGATGGCTAATAATTAACGATTCTTACTGACCTCTATGCAAATAATCAGACCCAGTATACTGAAGGTACAGTTTGTTTGGGGAAGTAAGTTAGTTCTGCTATACTTTGTCTTTAGTAAAGGGAGAAATTGGAGAGAGAAAAATGATTCAAAGAGAAAAGAGCCTGTGGCACACCTGTATTTAGATCCCAGCCTTGTCTGTACTGTAAACTCATAAAATGAGATGTAACTGTTTTACTAAATTGATCTGTTAAATGGGACTAAGAGACTGGTCAAAGAGTATAGAATTGTATACAGTAGATACATTTACTTTGAAGCCTTAAGACTCAACAAAGGTCGCCTGTTGGCTACAGTGGAAAAATTTGTGCAGCACTGGATGTTATCTACTGTGTCTATATAGATACCTGAGGAAGAATTAAAACCTAAATGAGAATTTCCCACTAAATTGTGTAACAGTAACACTGCATCCTACTGTGTCTAATCCGTATATTCTGCTGAGTCTGCTGCCAGCAGAAGTCAAGTAGCCCACTTGCCTGGACTTAATAGATGCCTTTTCAGTATAAGGCTGGCTCCGAGAAACCAGAGGCTGTTTGCTTTCCAGTGGAAGAGACCAGACATGGAAACTGTGATCCAGTACACCTGGACCGGTTGCCACAGGTGTTCAAAACACTCACAATTTTTGGAGAAGCGATGGCTGGTGACCTCCAGAAATTCCCGTATGAGGAATTAGAATGTGTGCTGCTCCAATAAGTCCATGACCTCGTTTAAGGGCGCCCGACCCAGGAGGGCTGTGCCTGAGGCACAGACTGTCTTTTATGACATCTAGAGGTATGTGGTTACATAGGGTCCAAACAAAAGGCCCATGTTTGCCAGCAGCAAGTATGTTATCTAGGATTCAGCAGTGGGAGATGACTCTAGGCATGGAACAGAGGCAGGTCATTAATCGCCTCCTCACCACCAAGAGCCAAAAACAGGTTTGAAAATTCTTAAGGGCAGTCGGCTTTTGTTATCTTTGGATCCTCAACTTTAATGTCTTGGCTAAGTCCTTGTATGAGGCAACTAAAGAAGAGGAAGGAGAGTCCTTAGAATGGGGAGAATAGGAACATGCCTTCTCCCACTAAAAGTGAGGCTGATAAATGCACCTGCATTGAGACTACCAGACTTGGCCAAATCCTTCACTCTGTATATCTCAGTGGGAGGAAAGATGTCTGTGGGTGTGTTAACCCAGCTGGTTGAGTCCTGACCAAGGCCTGTAGCTTACCTCTCTAAGCAGTTGAATGGAGTGGCAAAAGGATAGCCACCATGTTTATGGGCTATATCTGCTACGGCTCTCCTTGTGCAAGAAGCCGATAAGCTGACTCTAGGGAAGGATCTCAGATTGAAAGTACCCCACTCTGTGGTCACTTTAATGGACACTAAAGGACATTTTTGGCTCTCTAATGTAAGAACACCCTGAACCAAGCTGTGCTCCTTCCAGCCAGTGAAAGAGAGACTGAGCATGATTGTACAGAAGTCATAGATAATGTGTATTCTAGCAGACCTGACTTACATGATCAGCCTTGGACAGTTGTAAATTGGGACTTGTATGTAGACGGAAAGAGTTACTTGATGGTGCAAGGTGAGTGACAGGCTGGGTATGCAGTGGTTACCTTAACAGAGACTTTAGAGGCTAAACCCCTACCCCAAGGAACATCGGCTCAGAAGACTGAATTAATTGCCTTAACCCGAGCCTTAGAACTAAGTCAAGGGAAAAATGTGAATGCTTTTCTGACTCTCCAAGTACTCAGGGCATCGTACAAGGAGAAGGGACTATTAAATTCTGGGGAAAAGGACATTAAGTATCAACAGGAGAGAATTCAGTTACTAGAGACAGTATGGAAACCGCAGAAGGTGGAAGTGATGCATTGTCATGGACATTAAGGAGATGCTTCCACCATCACTAAAGGGAACACTAAGGTTGGTACAGAGGCAAAAAGAGCTGCATCCACACCATACCAGGTGTCACAAGTGGCTCCCCTCATCCCATGGGTTCTGGAGATGACCTCATCTACTCCTGGGAGGAGAAGGAATGGTTGGCAGTGGAGAAGAGCCAGGAAGCAAAGGGAGGATGGATAAAGGTGTCAGATGGACGAGTAGCAGTCCCCCAGGTTCTAGGAGCCACTGTGGTGACAGGAGTATTTGATGAAGTTGCTGGGCCAGTACTTCTACATCTCCCACCTGGCAGCCCTGGCCAAAACTGTCAGTCTACAGTGTGTCACCTACAGCCAGTACAAAGTGCACCAAGGACTGATGGTACCCCCAGGAATCCAGTGGTATAGAGCAACGCCCTTTGAGGACTTCCTGGTAGACTTTACTGAAATGCCCAGGTTTAGAGAGAACAAGTACTTGCTGGTGATGGTCTATCAGACTTAGAAGAGGTAAAAGCCTTCCCCATCAGGATAAAAGGACTCCTGAAGTAGTAAAATATTGCCCAGAGAAATCATCCCATGGTTTAGGTTGTCACTCTGGTTTAAACGTGACAATGGGCTAGCCTTCATGCCAGAACTACGGCAAATAAAGTTTTGAATAACTTATAGACCTCTAAGCTTAGACAGAGTAAAGTGCATGAACAGGACCATCAGAGCAGAAATTGGTAAACTCTGCCAGGAAGCAAAGCTCAGTTGAACACAGGCTTGCCACTGGTGTTATTCAAAGAGGCCTCTGTCAATCCTCTGCAATTTAGCAGGAATTCCTAAGAAAACTGGGAAAAACTGAACTGAATAGAGAAAAACCCTAGAACGAGTAGCAAGGAAAATCTCCACTGGGGTAATTAACCATGTTCTGTTTAGTCTTTTGTGTCTGTACATCCTTTCTCTCTGGAGGATCAAGTGGACCAAGTCTAGGTCTAGAATCAGAAACTGGTCCCCCTGAAACCAAGGTAGAGAGGACTTTCCACCATCATCCTGACCACACACACAGCAGTGAAGGTGGAAGGAATCCTCACTTGGAGTCATCACAGCTGGCTGAATAGGACTTCAGGGGCCCTTAAGAAGGAAAGGTAACTTTTAGGACAGTCAACATGCCCTGCTCCAGTCACATACATGGATTTGGCTGGTCAATGCAAGGCTGAAGCCTGAGGAAACTCCTCGAGGGACTTGTCTTAATTGGACTTTTGGACTGTGGGAAAAGGGGAAAAATGTCACAGGGAAAAGTAAAAACTTATATGTATATTAGCCCACCACCACGGTACTATTAAGGCCTGAGTAGAGAATTCAAGAAGTCACAGTCCCTAAGACCTATGTGCTAAAAAGTAATTAATATTGGCACCTGCAGAAACAAGCTGATATTGAGACCCCAAATTAAGTTATATTGGAGTCTCGAAAGGGGGGGAATGAGAGAGGATACCCGAGGAGGGTGAGATATGGGAGAACAGATCTTGTCAAGGAGAGCACAAGGATACACTTGCAGGGTCCTTTCCATAGTGACTCAGCCCTTAGGAATTTGTAAACGTAACTCCCTGGAACTTGGAAGTTTCCAAGTTCTGTGAAATACTGTAGTTCTATAGGGGATGGAATAGCATCTCCCGCTTGATTCAAACTGGTCAATAAGAAGGGTACCTGTGGGGTGGAACTTTTTGACTGTTGATAAACAGTGAAAGACCAAGCCAGTCAGGGAGCACAGCCATTTGGAATTCTTCTATGCCATAAGATCCCAGCTGGTGAATAAAGCCCTTCCTCTTAGAAACGTGGTGTTTGGGTGCTCTTTCTCTCCATTGGGCCTTGTGTTCCTGCAACACAACCAGTTTGACATATCTGTGATGGCAGGCTTCTCTCAGAGGTTCTTCACCTAGCTCCACTCGTATAGATTTGGAGAATGACAGGGCCGGGCTAACCTCAGGCAACCCCCTTCAGGGAAATCCTGGGAAGCTAATGCCAGGCCGCATTACTCCTTCCCCAACAGCAGGCAAAAGCTGTGGCTTTTCAATTCTGTAGCAGCTGGGGCTCTTAGGCGAAAGCCAAGGCTTTTTCAATCTGTGATGGGCGGGACTGACTCTTTGGCAAAAGCCATGGTTTGAATCTGTTGTGGTCAGAGCTGGCAGTTTTTTGAAAGCTGTGTCTGTTTTGAATTAATTATGGGTGGGGTGGACAGTCTGGAACAGTTCTGCTCACTACCCTGGCCTAGGAGCCTCATGTGGAGGTCCTTCTCCCAGCCATAACCCATCCAGCTTAAAGAAAACAAGGCCAGTCCTCACGGACCCTCACAGGATGAAAGGGAGCTCTGGGAGGCTTGTATGCAGGAAAAGGGCACAGCATAAGCAGTAGCTCATTTAAATAGTCAGTGGTGAAGAGGATTGGTAAGCTCCATATCCTGAGGCCTATGAATCTGGTTTCAGCCTGGCGGTTTTAATTTCTAAACAGCCTTAAAATCCAGCTGAGTGGATCAGCGTAACAACAAGCTAGCTGCCTCTTCCCTTTGGCAGGCCTTGTAAGGGGCATGGTAAACTCCATGAATGCACCATGGGGACATCTTCAAGCATGTTTTAGTATTCAAATAGCTCCTAATCGCTGCTAAGAAGGTTAATTGTGTAGCAAGAAACTGCTTGTGTAGTTCTGGCAGGTCTTGGAAGGGTATGGAAAAGCTCCACATCCTGAGGCCTCTGAACTTGTCATCAGCTCCTCAAATTAGGAATCCCATTGGTCCTATGATAGGCACAAAAATGGTCCTAATACCTGCTAAGCAGCTGGAGAAACAAGGAGCTGCAGCTTGGCATTGGTAAATGTTAAGAGGGCAATGAAGAACTCTGCACTTCAGGGCAGCCAGTGCCATCACCAGCCCACCAGACTCAACATCTAAAATTCCCCAGAGTTGAATGACACTATAGTCAATAGATAGTTATACAACTCAGTCATTCCTGGCTCTGCCTTCCAGGCCTCAACTCCCTCCTGGGAGCTGCCAAAGGGATTCCCTATAGAACATCTCTTAATAACAATTTAGGGGCAACCTAAAATTGAAGTTATAAAGTATAATAAATAAATAAATAACACATTGGGGAGGAATTAGCAAAAGAATGTTGGAAACATAACAAAGTGAAGCAGATCAACTCCCCCAAGGGATTATAAGAGAGATACAACTGAAAAACTATCCATAGAGGAATTCTTGAAGTAACAAATAGAATTCAGAATATGGGTGGCAAATAAGATGAGTGAAATTGAAGAGAAGATGAAAAAAGAGATCCAAAAAGAAGTCCAAAAATTCTCTCAAGAAATCATGAAATTAAAGACAAAATCACCAATGATATGGATTTAATTAGGAAATATGTAGTAGCGCTTAAGTAATTGAAAGAGGCATTTAAGGTAATTCAAAACACAGTAGAAAATCTCAGAAATAAAGTAGAACATGGAGAATAAAAATCTCAGATATTGAAGACAAGACCTTTGAACTAATCCAACCATTCAAACAGGCAGAAAGAAGAGAGTAAATGAAGAACTGCCACTTAGAGAGATATGGGATTATACAAAATACACAAACACATGAATCATAGGACTTCCTGAAGGAGAAGCAGAGAGTCCTAAGAGCATAGAAACCAGATTCATAGGCCCCAGGATATGGAGCTTACCAGTCCTATGACTATTTAAATGAGCTGTTGCTTATGCTGTGCCCCTTTCCTACATATAGCCTCCCAGAGACTGTATGGAGAGATTGGGAAGAGAAGCCTTTAGGCACCTCTGGCTTGTGGGCTCTGCCCAGAAACATCACTTTGGCTATGCATGGAGGCAGCAGGAGATCTCTGGAACCCTGGAAGAGGACAAAAACAGTGCAGAAGTGGCAAATGGTTATGTTTGGTTTGAGGCTTCGATGGCTGCCATGACAGTAGCTACAGTAGCAGTGAGATTGCAGAGAGGGAAGGCTTTCCCTCGGATTGATTTTTTTTTTTTTGGACTTGTGCTCTTGGTTGAGTTACCTTGGAAGTAACCTTGAGTTACCTTGGTTGAGTTACCTTGGGTGAGTGTGCAAGTGACTTTGAGCAGTGTCTAGAGTCCAGGACTGAGCTTCTAGATCAGAATAGAACTTTCATAGTTTGACTGAGCCCATGGGCACAGCCATTCTGGGAGAGCTTTCCTGCAGGCTCCACCTTCAGGGTCCCAGAGCAAGACCCATGCTGGGAGACCTTGGGAGACTGATCTATGGTGTTGAACAGCTCCCAGAGGCCAGGACTAAGACATCAGGGAAGAGTGGAGATTTCCTTGTTCAGCAGTAGGAGAGCTGCCTTGCAGCCTCTGCCCTCAGAACCATAGAGCAAAGCCAGTATCAGTGTACCTGATAAGTGGGCAACCACTTCAGGATAGATGCTAGTGACACATGATTTCTAAGCTGAAAGTCACAGTTTAAAGTATCTTTTAAATGGGCTAAAGGAGAGATTCAGGCTCTCAACTTTGTGAGATTTGAGGGCAAAAAAGTCAGAAGAGGCTTCCAGTCTTCATCTTATACAGTTGTTTTAGCATTGTAATTAGGATCTCATACCCAAGATCATATATATATATACACACACACATATATACACAGGTGATGTATACACACACACACACACACACACACACATATACATACATACCTTGCTGAGTATTGTCCTGAGATTGAGGACGAAGCTCTGAGCTAAATCAGATAGTTAAAGAGTCAGGAAAAAAAGAAGAGAGAAACAGAACATTCACTGAAAGAATTATAGGACTTCATGAAGTGTGTATGTATAATATATATATACATACACATATCCTTTTGTTTTGGTTTTGGTTTTTTACTTTTTAAAATTTATTTCAACTTTTCCCCTAGCCTTTTCTTTTTATTTTCAGTCATTTTTCTAGTGTAAATATAATTTTTCATTGTTACTTTCTTTAATAAGAACTTCAGGCTCTGTGCCTGTAGCGCAAGTGGCTGAGGCACTGGCCACATACACTAGAGCTGGCAGGTTCAAATCCAGACCAGGCCTGCCAAAGAGCAATGACAACTACAACCCTCCCCCGCAAAAAATAGCCAGGTGTTGTGGTTGGCACCTGTTGTCTCAGCTACTTGGGAGGCTGAGGCAAGAGAATCATTTAAGCCCAGGAGTTGTAGGTTTCTGTGAGCTGTGATGCCACAGCACTCTACCCAGGGCAACAACTTCAGGCTCTGTCTCAAAAAAAAAAAAAAAAAAAAAAAGAGTGAGAGAGAAGAAGAACTTAATTTTTGCTCCTTCTTTCTGACCCTGTTATTTGTTTTATCCCCAAATTTTATCCTGTAAGGTTTTTGTTGGTTTGTCTTGGTTAAATTTATAGTATTTTTATTTGCCTTCTCTATTTGGTAGAGGTGGGGTACTGTGTCTGCTCAGGCCGGTAAAGAGCCACAGACATCAAGGGACCCATCCAACTCAGCCACCCCAGAGGTTGGGATTCAGGGATGTAGGTCAAAATACCCTACTGTATACCTTTATAACTCCTATCTCCCTTTTTCTGTGCCTCTCTTCTTTTTGTCAGTCTTCTCTTTTATTCACCCCTTTTCCTTTCACTTTTCTCTTTTTTCAATTTTTCCCCTTCTTGCTCTTCAATCTTCTCATACTTTTAGTCCTGTACCAAAAAGATACTTCAACAGTTTAAGTCAGAGGGATAATAACTTAAAGAGCAAGAGGAAGAGAAAAAAAAAATTAGGGCAAGGAAACAGACAAAACAAACAAACAAAAAACATTCATAAGGAAGAAAGAGCAGGAAAATCTGGCAACATGAAAAACCAGATGAGAGCAACCTCTTCAAGGGACCATGAGGTAGCTATGGCAGAGAATTGCACCTCTAAGGAAATGCTAGAAATTACAGAAGGGGAATTTAAAATATGCCTGATAAACAATGAAGGACATTGCAGAGAAAGTGGAAAATAACCAGAAGGAAATCCAAACACAGAATAAAATAAGAGATGAACAATATCAAGAATATACAAAGGATATAGCAGAACTAAAGTAATTGAAGCAGTTAATGAGGGAACTTAAAGATGCAGTAGAAAGTATCAATAACAGAAGAAAGACTTTCTGAGGTAGAGAACAAAGCTCTTGAGCTAAATCAGATAATTAAAGAGTCAGAAGAAATACAAGAGAGAAACAGAACGTTCACTGATAGAATTATAGGACTTCATGAAGTGTTCAAACATATGAGTTATAGGTACTTCAGAAGGGGAAGAAGAACATCACAGAGGAATGGAAGCCATAGAGGATATTATAAATGAATATTTTGTAAATATCACCAAATATTCTGACACACTCCTATCAGAGGTGTGTCAGACCCTAGGTCGTCCATCTCAAATAGAGCTTCTCCAACACACATTGTGAGGAAGCTTTCCAAAGTCAAGACAAAAGAAGAGATTATATAAGCCACAAGTTTAAGTGCCAATTGACCTACTTTGGCAAATATATCAGGGTGACTGCTTACTTCTCAAATGAAAAATTTCAAGCCAGAAGACAATGGTCATCTACCTTTAGTCTAATTAAACTAAACAATTTCCAACCCAGAATTCTATAGCCTGCTAAGCTTACCTTTAAAATTGATGGAGAAGTAAAATCTTTCATTGATATGCAAATGTTGAGGAAGTTTGCCACAACAGGACCAGCACTACAGGAAATACATAGACCTGTTGTTCACACTGAACATCACCATAGACCACCAGCAAAGTAAGCACCCAGAAACTAAAGGGCAAAACTGAGCCTCCACAATGATGCAAAAGATAAAATTAAGGGATAGACATTCACTAGATAAGATGACTAGAATGCCACGACCCTTATCAATTATCTCAATAAATGTTAATGGATTAAATTCCCTACTGAAGAAGCATAGGCTGGATAACTGGATAAAAAACAAAAGCCAAACATTTGCTGACTGAAAGAAAGACATCTAAACTCAGAGGAAAAATTAAAACTCAGAGTTAAGATATGGAAGACAATTTTTCAGGCAAATGAAATGCAGGAGAAAAGAGATGTAGCAATCTTATTTTCAGATATAATAGGATTTAAAGCTACTAAAGTTAAAAAAAAAAAAAAAAAGATGGATACTTCATAGCCAAGGGAACAATTCAACAAGAAGACATTTCAATTGTAAATATTTAAGCAACCAACTTAAATGCTCCCAGATTCATGAAACAGACAATAATTAGTCTGGGCAATATGCTATCCCATAACACTATAATAGCTGGGGACTTTAACACTTCTCTTACAGAGCGGTCAAATCCTTTAAACAAAAAACTAAACAAAGATACAAAGGACTTAAATGTGACCCTTAGAACAACTGTGCTTGACAGATGTATATAGAACACTCCATCCCAAAGTTAAACGATGTGTGTTCCTCTCATCAGCCCATGGAACATTCTCCAAAATACATAATAACCTAGGACACACAAAAAAACTTAATAGAATCAAAGAAATTGAAATTTTATCTTGTACCTTCTCAGGCCACAAGACATTAAAGGTGGAACTGAACTCTGACAAAAATGCTCAACCCTATACAAAGGCATGGGTATCAAACAACCTTATGCTGAACAAAAGTTGAGTGCAGGAAGAGATGAAAGAGGAAATCGTGAACGTCCTTGAGCACAACAATAATGAAGATACAATATACCAAAACCTGAGTGATACAGTAAAAGTAGTCCTAAGAGGAAAATTTACCACTTTAGATACCTAAATCTGAAAAACAGAAAGAGAGCACATCAACAAGCTCACAAACCTGCTTATGGAATTAGAAAAAAAAAAAGCAATCTAAGCCTAAGAATAGAAATACCCAAAATTAAATCAGAGATTAATGAAACTGAAAACAAAAGAAGCATTCAGAAAAATAACAAAGCAAGGAGTTGTTTTATTTTTTTTAAATAAACAAAATAGGTAAAACTTTGGCCAATCTAACTAGAAATCGAAAAGTGAAATCTCCAGTAACCTCAATCAGAAATGATAAATGGGAAATAACAACAGATGCCACAGAGATACAAGAGATTCTCTGAATACTACAAGAAACTCTGTGCCCAGAAATTTGACAATGTGAAGGAAGTATTGTCAAGGATAAATATTTGTAATCATACCTTCTGCCTAGACTTAACCAGAAAAAAATAGATCTCCTGAATGACCAATTTCATAAAGAAACAATAAAAAATCAAGATCAAAGAAACAATAAAAAAAAACTCCCAACAAAAAAATGACTCCCAGTTCAGTTGTCTTCACACCAGATTCTAGCAAACCTTCAAAGAAGAGCTTATTCCCATACTACAGGAAATTATTCCAAAAAAATTGAAGAGGAAGGACTCTTCCCCAGCACATTCTACTCAGCAAACATCACCCTGATACCAAAACCAGGAAAATATCCCCCCAAAAGGAGAACTTCAAACCAATTTCACTAATGAATATAGATGCAAAAATTCTCAACAAAATCCTAGCAAATAGACTACAGTTTCTCATCAAAAATGTCATAAATCATAATCAAGTAGGTTTCATCCCAGTGATGTAAGGTTGGTTTAAAATACACAAATCCATAAATGTAATTCTCCGCATCAATAGAAGCAAAAACAAAGACCATATGATCCTCTCAATAGATGCAGAAAAAGCATTACATAAAATAAAGCATCCTTTACTACTTAGAACACTGAAGAGTATAGGCATAGGTAGCACATTTCTTAAACAGATCGAAGCCATCTATGACAAACCCACAGCTAATGTTTTATTGAATGGAGTAAAACTAAAAGCTTTTGCACTTAGATCTGGAAACAGACAATGTTGTCCTCTATTGTCACTACTATTTCACATACTTCTGGAAGTTCCAACCAATGCAAATTAGACAAGGGAAGGATATAAAGGGCATCCAGATGGGAGTAGAGGAGGTCAAACTCTCCCTCTATGCTGACGATATTATGTTATACTTAGGGAACTCCAAAGACTCAACCACAAGACTCCTGGAAGTGATCAAAAGATACAGTAATGTCTCAGGATATAAAATCAATGTCCACAAATCAGTAGCTATTGCAAATGCCATTAACACCCAAGATGACAAGCTAATTAAGGACACAATCCACTTCACAATAGCTTCAAAGAAAATCAAATACCATAAATATACCTAACAAAGAGGTGAAGGACCTCCATAAAGAAAATTATGAATCCCTAAGAAAGGAAATCGTAGAATATATTAACAAATGGAAGAACATACCATGCTCATGGCTAGAAAGAATAAACATTGTTAAAATGTCTATACTTCCCAAAGCAATCTACAGATTCAATGCCATCCCTATTAAAATAACAACAGTGTACTTTCGAGACTTGGGAAAAACAATGCTTCATTTTGTATGGAACCAGAAAAAAAAACCCATATAGCCAAGGCAATTCTTAGTAATAAAAACAAAGCAAGGCACATCAGCCTCTCAGATTTTAGGCTATACTACAAGGCAACAGTGATCAAAAGAGCATGGTATTGGCACAAAAATGCAGACGTAGATCTCTGAAATTGAAGAGAAAACCAGGAGATGAAACTAACCTCTTACAACCATGTAATTGTTGGTAAACCAAACAAGAACATACACTGGGGGAAAGAATCCATATTTAATAAACGGTGCTGGGAGAATAGGATATCCCATGTAAAAGACTGAAACTGGAACCACACCTTTCTCCACTCAAAAAAAAAATGATTAAAGATGGATAAAAGACCTAAATTTAAGTCATGAAATGGTAAAAGTCCTCAAGGAAAGCATCGGAAAAACACTTGAAGATATTGGCTTGGGGAAAGGCTTTATGAAGCAGACTACTGTGGCAATTGCAAAAGAAACAAAAATAAGCAGATGGAACTCATTTAAACTGAAAAGTTTCTGTACAGCTAAGGAGACAACAACCAAAGCCAATAGGCAGCCTACATAATGGGAAAGGATATTTGCATGTTTTGAATCAGATGAATGCTTAATCACTAGGGTCTACAGAGAACTCAAATTAGTCAACAAGAAAAAAACCAACAATCCCTATATCAATAGGCAAGAGAGATGAATAGAACATTCTCTAAAGAAGACAGACAAATGGCTAACAAACATATGAATGCTCATCCTCCCTAATTATTAGATAAATGCAAATCAAAACCACCCTGAGGTGCCAACTAAACCCAGCGAGAATGGCCTACATTACAAAACCTCAAAATTGCATGCAGATGCTGGCATGGATGTGGAGAGTAGAAAACACTTTTACGCTGCTAGTGGGACTGCAAAGTAATGTAATTTTTTTGGAAGGAAGTATGGAAAATTCTCAAAGAATTCAAACTAGATTTCACATTTGATCTTGCAATCCCATTAGTGGGCATCTACCCAGAAGAAAAAAATATCCTTTTATCATAAGGACACTTGCAATACATTGTTTACTACAGCTCTATTTACAATTGCAAAAATGTGGAAACAGCCTAAATGTCCACTGACCCAGGAATGGATTAACAAGCTGTGATATATGTATACCATGGAATACTATTTGGCCATTCAAAAGTTGGAGACTTTACATCTTTTGTATTAACCTGGATGGAGGTGAAACACATTATTTTCAATAAAGCATGATGAGAATGTAGAAGCAACAACATATTAACTCAATTCTGATATGAGGACAATTAATGACCTAGTACATGTTGGGGAATGTGTGAATGGGAGAGCAAAGAGAGGGGAAGAGGGAGGGGGTAGGGGTCACAGTGTGTGACACACCTTTGGGGGGCAGGACACAATTATAAAGGGACTTTATCTAACAAATGCAGTCAATGTAACTGGGTTCTTTGTACCATCAATAAATCTCCAACAATAAAAAATAAGAAGAAGAAAAAAAAGAAATCATTTTTGAAAATTTCTTAAGTATTGTGAAAGACACAGAGATTCAGGTATTAGACAGTTTGAGAACCCAAGGA
Source organism: Arctocebus calabarensis (assembly GCA_963573935.1). Lineage (NCBI taxonomy): Eukaryota > Metazoa > Chordata > Mammalia > Primates > Lorisidae > Arctocebus > Arctocebus calabarensis. The sequence continues at coordinate 19,624 of CAUYON010075044.1, read as the reverse complement.
TGACCCAATTCAAACAAAGACTCTTATAGAGACATTGTAATTAACTTGAAATCAAAATGAAAGAGAAAATTCTACAAGTAATGAGGTATAAGCAATGTCTTACCTACATGAGGAAAAACTTCAGGGTGACAAGCAGAATTTTCAGCACAAACATTTAGAGCTTGAAAAGAACTTCATGTCTTTAACTTACTTAAACTAACTTTAATCCCTGGATTCTGTATCCTGGTAAACTAAAGTTCATAGTCAATAGAGGAATCAAATCTTTTACCAACAAACAAATTTTGAAGAATTTCGCCCAAAGGCCAGATCTGCAGGAACTACTGAGACTTGTTCTGTACACTGACCATCACAATGAACCACTAGCAAAGTAAAGATATTCAGAAACTCAAAACAATGCCTAGCTTCTACAATGGCTCAAGTGATAAATCTAAGCAAAGGACCTCCACAAAACAAAATGAACGGAACTCCACATTTGTCAATTTTCTATGTAAATGTGAATAGCTTGAATTTACCACTCAAGAGGCACAGACTAGCTGACTAGATGAAAAGAAACAGTTCAAGTATATGTAAGTGTATATTGTCTTTAGGAAACACATCCAACCTCTATGGAGAAAACAAGACTCAGTGTGAAGGGTTAGAAACTCATATTTCTGGCAAATCGAAATACAATAAAAAGCAGGAATCATCTTTCTACTTGCAAATTCCTTGAACTTCGAACCCACAAAAGTAAAGAAAGACAAAAATGGACACTATATACATGGGCACAGGAACAATAAAACCAGAAGACATTTCAGTCCTAAATATCTATGCACTCAACTTAAATGCTCCTGTATATAAAATGAACCTTAACCAACCTGAGAAATATGATATCTAGCAACACTATAGTTTTGGGGACTTCAAAATATGTAATGTGTGAACTGGATATCATATTTTCCTCTTCCCCCAATACTTTTTGTTATTACTATTTATTGTTACTTGTTTAGTGACTTTCCTCAATTCATTCTATAAATCTTCATTCTCTGTCATGTGTGTTCACTGAAGTCTATGCTCAGTTAGCTTTGCTGCCAGCTAATGATTGAGTAGAGATTTCCTTAAATGATTTAAATCAGTAGGACTTCCATCCTTTGCGGAAGTATTTTGTGTATATGTTATGTGTTCTCATAACATACAGCTTTGCCTTAGACTTCATTTTCTTCTTGTGCAGAGCTTCAGGTTCAACTAACTTTTTGACTTGGATTTTTATATTTCTCTTTGACATGTGCACAACTATCCACATCTGTATGGCCTTTTAGATTCTGAAGACTATGTTGGAATTTTCCACTCCCATTTATCATATCTTCCTTTTATGATTTTGGCCAGTTTCTTTGCTGTCCAAATTGACATTATCAACTCAGGCATCTGCACTAATAAATAATTGCTAGTGTCTATTTTCAACAAATTCTCAAGTATTTGTCCCTTTTTTTTTTTTTCACTGTGTAAGCTTTGAGTCAAATCAAATAACAACACCTGCTAGAAGGAATTTTCTAGAAAGTTACCAGACAAGTCAAATTGTGAAAATTTTCTTGTGATAGGTTATTGTGAGAAGCCTTAAGTCTGATCTTCCCTTTTGAGCTGCTGCTAGGCTGCTACTTTTCATAGTCACCAGAGTTAAGTATATTTAAATAATTTGGGGTTTTTTGCCAGTGTTGTCATTGGTTTTATGTAGAATCAGCTTTTGTAGAGTGTCTGCCAGTTCCTCCTGTTTTTTTTTTCTTTTTTAAAGAAAATATTTTTTATTGTAAGTCAGAGTTCTTGAATCCTTTCTCCTTTTTAAAATTAGATTTTAAGAAAATTTTATAGGTTTCTTTTTGTATATAGTGCTTCATCGAACAATTTAGCATCAATGTCTAGGATATTTTCTGCATTTCTGTTCTGTAATCTTTAATTTCTATGCTTTTGTTCTCAGGTTGTCCCTTTATTGTCTTAAGATGGCTTCAGTAAATTCGAGCATCACATCCCCACACAACAGCAATCAAGAATTGAAAGAAAAAAAATTTTTCTCAGAATCCCTTTCTATTCACAAGCATTAAAAATTCCCTCATATCTAATTGGTCAAATTTCACTTCTTTCCCATTCATAAACCAATCTGTGGTGAAGAGACTGACATTATTATGATCTTCTTGGACTAATCAAGATTCACTCTCTTGAGCCAGGGAGAGGGCCCACTATTCCCTAAGTTACTCAATAACTGAATATATATCTGAAAAATATTAGGCTTTGATTATTGAGGAAGAAGGTGTGCAAATGGCATCTTGGTAAGAAAAAAATGAATGTATGGTGATGAAACAGAACTATAAAAAGTTAAAAAATGCAAATGATATCAGGTTTGGGGACTTTCAGATATAACTGGAGGTAAGATTATAAGGAGAGATGACTTAAAAGAAGTGTCTAAACAGTTTAACGGTGACTATATTTGGGAGTCTCCCAAGTACTTTTCATGTAGTATTTTCTATTTAATTAAATTGCATAAAGAGGTATTGAGGTTTTTCTTCTATGCAAGGAACATTCATGTTCACAGACACACCGCTTTTTAATTGTACAATGCTTTAGAATTGCTGCTCTTCAGTTACGATCTCAAAGAGAAGTAAGATCTATTACTTTTCACCATGGACCCCAGGGTCTTCCAAGGAACTTAAATAAACTTATAAATAATTGTCACACAAGTACATGGATACAATATAAATTTAAAACACAGTATTACCATTCTATTTCTGGGCAAGATAGAATAGAAACTCTTGTTTCTATTCCTCCTGTAGAGTACAATTAGTAACTATAGGTATAATATAAAAAAAGATAAGAAAACTCCAAAAAATGTAGAAAAAATGTGGACTCACTAGATATATTAGAACTCAAGGACTGACTCAATGGTAAGCTCCCTAGGGTTTCCTTTTGCCTACTGTATGTCTCATATTGAGTGCTAGAGAGTCCTACCTCCTCAAAACATGAAAAGGAACAGAAAAATAAATTCTCAAGGATACCCTACTCTCTCTAGACAAAGTCCTGAAAAAGATGAACTAGAATGGCTGAAAAAAAAATTGATAATATCCTCTCCACTTTAAAGAAATGTCATGGCAAAAACATTACACATTTTTTTCCCACTTCACATTAGTAGAGGCTCAATAGGGAACCTGGATATCCAACTCTGATCAGTGGTAGCAAGGCAGATATCTTCCTTTCTTTTGGGGTGCTATTGGTGGAAACTGGGTAAGAAAATTAGACTTCCACTCCTACCCAATGGTAAAGAGGTGGCTGTTCCTCCATTCATCTCCTGGCGCAGTGGATGCCTGCAAAGATAGAAGATTTAAGTAAAATCCAGAGTCTCATAACATAGTACTAAAATTGTCCATGATACAACTGAAAATTTCCCTTGCAAAAAATCCCAAGAAAATCTTAAATTAAATGAGAAAACAATATCAACAGATACCACATCAGAAATGAAACAGATGTTGGCATTATCTGACCTGAATTTTAAAATAATTATAATAAAAATGTTTCAACAAGAAAGTACAAACATGTTTAAAACTAATGTGAAAATAGAAAGCCTCAGGAAAAGAACAGAAGATAAAAATGTAATTTTAAACTGAAGAAAAAAATCAGATTAAATTCTCACTGCATGAGCCCAATAGTAGAATGGTAATGGCAGAAGAAAGAGTCAGTGAACATAAAGATAGATTGAAAGAAACAAATATGAACACAAGGAGACTCTTTATGAAAAAAAAATAAATGAACATTCCTTCAGGAGTCTGTGGAACAATAGCAAACAATGTACCATTCATGTAATGGGAGTCTCAGAAATAAGGAAAAAATAAGGTCAGATGAAAAAATATTTGAAAACAAAATAGCAGAAAATTTTCTAAATTTGGCAAAAGTAATAAACCTATATATTCAAGAAGATGAGATAGCCTCAAATAGGATAAATTGAAAGAAATCCATGTTAATGTACATCATAGTCAAACATCTGAAAAAATAAAGACAAAAAAAATAAACAAACAAAGAAAATGAAACCAAAGAGAGGAACAACGTCTCCTTCTCTTACCAATATGGGAAAAATAATGTGAATGACAGACTTTTAATCAGAAATCATGTAGGTCGGAAGGAAATGGCATATTTTTCATTGTGAAGCAAAATAACCTAGAGTCCTTCATCCAGTAAAAATGTCCTTCATAAATGAAGGATATATCAAGATCTTATCAAGTGGAGGAAAATTTAGAAAATTTTTCACCAACAGATCTATGCTAGAAAAGTGGCTAAAGAAATTTTGAAGCAGAAAGGAAATAAGGAAGAAATTTTGGAACATCAGGATAACAGGAAAAAAAGAAGAATAAGTATATGGGTAAATTTTTCATTTGAATTTTACAAATTATATTTGATAGTGGAAACAAAATTTTTTAAATTGTCTGCTGCCATTTTAATGCATAAGAGGAAATGTTTTATATAAGTATCGTGTAATATAAAGGGTGGAGAGCAAAGGAACTAGTGTAGAGATAAGGTTTTTTATATTTTCCTTAAAATAATAAAACATTGATAGTAGTAGACTATAATAAGCTATGCATGTATACTGTAAATAGAAAAACCTAGAAAAAGTTTTCCAATACTATGTGTAATTCAGTACATACAGTAATACTATATGTAATTCTATACATATTAAATACTGTATGTAATTCAGAAATTATAAACAAAATATTGAAGAAATCTACAGGAAGATAGGATATGCTATACTATAAATACTATATGTAATTTAGTACATATTAAATACTATATGTAATTCAGAAATTATAAACAAAATATTGAAGTAATCTACAGGAAGGTAGGAATAGAAAGGAATGAAATAACGAAGAAACAATCAGAAAACAAATCACTAAAAGGCTATACACTTGAGGCTTATATATCAATAATAACATTAAATGTAAATAGTCTATCAGTTAGAAGATAAAGATTAGCACAGTGGATTTAAAAACCATGATACATGTATATGCTATGTAACAGAAACTTCAAATACAATAACATATGTAGGTTAAAATCAATAGTAAAAAAAAAAAATGTCATGCAAATGTTATTAAAAGTAAAGTAAGAATGACCATATTTATATTGGATAAAGTAGACATCAGACTAAAGAAAACCTTGAAAGGCAGAGAAGGACATTGCCTGGTGATAAAAGTATCTAGAAGACAGCAATCCTAAATGTGTATGCTGTAAATGAACAGCTGAAAAATAAAACAGGGGAAGTGCCTGTTGCTCAGTGAGTAGGGCATCAGCCCCATGTAATGAGGGTGACAGGTTGAAACCTGGCCCTGGCCAAACTTCAACAACAAAAACAACAAATAGCTAGGTGTTGTGGTGGGCGCCTGTAGTCCCAGCTACTTGAGAGACTAAGGCAAGAGAATTGCCTAAGCCCAAGAGCTAGAGGTTGTTGTGAGCTATGATAACATAGCACTCTACTGAGGGCAAAAAAGTGAGACTCTGCCTCTATAAATAAATAAATAAATAAATAAATAAATAAATAAATAAATAAAACAAAACTTCAACACAATTGTTTTAAAAATTGATAGAACTATAAGGCAAAAAATCAGCAACGATGCAGAATAACTCAACACTACCATCAACCAGCAGGATATAATTGATATTTATATAAAAATTCGTACAACAACAACAGAATGCACATTCTTTGCAAGTGTGCATGGAGCATTCACTATAAGCCATTCATCAAGACAATATGGACCATCAAACAAATCTCATCAATTTAGATCATTTAAAATAACCACAAGGGACTAAAATTAGAAATAATAACAGAAAGACAACTGAAAAATTTCCAAACACTACCAAATAATTCACAGGTCAAAGAGAAAGTCTCAAGAAAATTAGAAATATACTGATTTGAATGAATATGAAAATACAAAATTTCCAAAGTTGTTGAGATGCATCTAAAGCAGAGCAAAAAGGGAAATTTATAGTGCTTAATGTTTACATTAGAAAAGAGGGCAAGTCTCAATTGTATAATCTGTTTTTATTTCAAGAAAGTACAATAAGGGAAAAATAAACCAAAAAGACATAATAAAGACTAAAACAGAAATCAATGAACTTGAAATAAAAATAGTACATAAAAATAAGTGAAGGCTTGTTATGTTTTTAAGCAATCAATAAAAATGAATGGTTTATTTGATAAACCTTTAGCAAGAACCAGTCAGAAGAAGAAAACACTTCTTTCCATGTTGTGTTGCTATTACAGAATACTATAGACTGGGTAGGTTACAAAGATAAAGAATTCATTTGTTAATGTTCAGGGAGCTGTGAAACCCAAGCCCAGAGGGCCTACATCTTATTAGCCCCTTCATGCTGTGCCATCTCATTGTGGAAGGCAGAAGGGTGAGAGAGTCTGGAAAGTGAGAAAGCAAGAGAGAGACAGACTTGCTTTTACTATCTAACAACTTACCCTGGAGATAAATAACCCACTTTAATAATGACATTAATCTTTTCATGAGGACAGAGCCCTCATGACCTAATCATCTCTTAACAGCCCTACCTCTTAATACTGTCACGATGACAATTAAATTGTAGCATGAGTTTTGGAGGAAGCATTCAAACCATAGCAACCTGAATAGGAATTTAGAGACGGAGGAGTGATAATTATTTGGAAAATGCCAATTACTTGGGGAAGCCACACTGTGCTTATTTTTATGCATACACTCATTCTTACCAACAAGCCCATATATTGATATATTATTACCCTTGTTTGATGAGGAGCTTTAGACGTTAAGGGAATTTATTATGGTCACATAGTTTGGAAGTAGCAGAGGCAGGATTTAAGTACCTGTCTGCTTGGGTCTAAAACTGAATGTCTATCGTGATATTGGAAAAAGCAGTCAGAAATATATGAGATGTGTCAAATATCTACTATGGTTCCATAATTTTTCTAGTCACATTACATTATAATTTATACTAGTAGCAGATGTTAGTTGTTTGAGTGCTTACAATATGAAAGGTACATTACAATTATTACCTCACTTAATAGTGACTATTACTTTAATGCCCAATTCACAGATGAAAATACTGAAACTGAAAAATTTGAAAACTGTCTCAATTTCTGTATCTCTTGCAATGTTTGGGAAATTCTCATTGAAGTAGAACATGTGTGACTTTAGGACCATCCTCTTTCCCTTCAGGAAATCCTATAAGACAAATGTTTAATCTTTTGGAATGGTACCACAACTCTGACTCAATCCAAATAAAACATCTCCTAGACACGTTGTAATTAACTTTGCCAAAGTTAATATGAAGGAGAAAATTCTGCAAGCAGCCAGATGTAAGAAAAGTATATCATACAAGGGAAATAATATTGGAATGACTTACAGATCTGTCAGCTGAAACTTTTCAAGCCAGAAGAGGATGGTCATCGACCTTCAACCTCATAAAACAAAACAACTTTCAGTCCAGAATTCTGTATTCAACTAAACTGAGTTCCATTTGTGATGGCAAAATCAAATACTTTACTGACTTACACATGTTGAAAAAATTTTCCATAACTAAACCAGTTCTCCAGGATATTCTCAGATGCATCCTCCAACAATGATCTACCACCAAAGTAAACTCACTCAGAAAATTTTTAACAAAACCTAACTCCCACAATGGTGAAAGAATTAACAGTATCCACTGGACATTTGAAAAACATGATGCCCAAAACACTGCCAGGCTTATCAATTCTCTCAATTAATGTGAATGGCTTAAATTGTCCTTTGAGGAGGCACAGGTTATCTTACTGGATACAAAAACTCAAGCAAGAGATCTGTTGCATACAAGAGTCTCACCTCACCTTAAAGGATACAAGAAGACTCAGGGAGAAGGGATGGACATCTATAATACAAGGAAATGGAAATCAGAAAAAAAGCAGGGGTTAAAATTCTATTTACAGGTACAATTGGTTTCAAACCAACGAAGATTAAAGAAAGATAAGGATGGACACTACACATTCATCAAAGGGAACACTCAACATGAAGAGATTTTGATTATTAACATTTATGTACCCTATCAGAATGCTTCTCAATTTATAAACCAAATCCTAACAGATATGAACAATTTGATATCTTCCTGCACTGTAAGAGTTGGAAATTTTAATACCTCTTGGAGAGTTTTAGATTGATCCTTAAGAAGAATCTGAAAAAAGGAATAATAGGCTTAAACTTGACCCTAGAACAAATGTACTTAACAGACATCTACAGAACATTTCATCCTAATAAAACTGAATACACATTTTTCTCATCAACACATGGATCGTCCTTCAAAATTGATCACATCTTAGGACACAAGTTTAATCTCAGCAAATTTAAAAGAATAGAAATTATTCCTTGTATCTTCTGAGACAATCACAGAATAAAAGTTGAACTCAACAGCAACAGAAATATGTATGAATATTCAAACAAATTCGTGGAAACTAAATAACCTTAGATTGAATGATAGTTGGGTTAAAGATGATATTTAGAAAGAAATCACCAATTTTTTTGGAATAAAATTATAAAGAAGGCAGGAATTATCAAAATTTGTGGGTTACTGCAAAGTCACTCTTAAGAGGGAAATTTATAGCATTGGAAGCCTTCATTGAGAAAGCAGAAAGAGAGGAAGTCAACAACTTAATGGGTCAGCTCAAGCAACTGGAAAAGGAAGAACATTCCAACCCCAAATCCAGCAGAGGAAAAGAAACAGTGAAAATTAGAGCAGAATTAAATGAAATTGAAAACAAAAGAAGTATTCTGAAGATCAACTAATCAAAAAGTTGTTTCTTTTAAAAGATCAACAAAATTGATAAATTTGGCTAACATAACCAGAACCAGAAAATAAAATCCCTAATATCATCTACCAGAAACAATAACAGAGAAATAACCACAGACACTTCAGAAATTCAAAACATCTTCAATGATTACAACAAAAAACTCTACTCTCAGAATGTGAAATCTGGAGGAAGTAGACCAATATCTGGATGCACAGCACCTTCCCAGACTCAGACAGAAGGATTAGAAGTTTTGAATAGACCTATTTCAAGCACTGAAATAGCATCAACTATATGAAATCTCCCAGTATTTGTATAGAAGAAAAGTCCAGGACTGGATGGTTTCACATCAGAATTGTACCAAACCTTTAAAGAGGAACTAGTACCTATATTACATAACCTGTTCCAAAACATAGAAAAAGAAGGAATCCTCCCCAACACATTCTATGAAGCAAATATCACCCTGATCCCCAAACACGAAACAGATCCAACAAGGAAAAAATTATAGATCGATATCGTTAATGAGTATCAATGCAAAAATATTCAACAAGATCCTAGCAAACAGATTTTAACAAACATAAAAGAAAGTCTACACTGTGATCAATATGATTTTATTTCAGGGCTACAAGGTTGGTTCAACATACATTAGTTGATATCTATAATACATCACATAAATAAAATAAAAAGCTAAAACCATATGATTCTCTCAATTAATGCAGAAAAAGCTTTTGATAACATTCATCATCCTTTCATGGTCAGAACACTTAAGAAAATAGACTTAGGTCATTTCTTAAACTGGTAGAGGCCATCTACAGCAAACCCACAGCTAATATCATACTGAATGGAGTAAAATTGAAAACATTTCCACTCAGATCCTGAACTAGACAAGGATGCCCATTGTATCTACTGCTATTCAGTATAGTAATGGAAGTCTTAGCTATTGCCATCAGGCAAGAGAAGACAATCAATGGTATCCAAATGGAGTCAGAGGATATCAAACTCTCACTCTTCATGGATGATATGATATTATACCTGGAAATCCCCAGGGACTCAAAAAACTCTTAGAAGTGATCAAGGAATAAAGAAGCTTATCAGGGTGGAAAACAAATACTTACAAATCAGTAGTTCCTGTATATACCAACAGTAGTCAAGCTGAAAATATTCAATTTTCAAGGACTCTATTCCTTTTACAGTAGTGCCAAACAAGATGAACTATCTGGGAATTTACCTAACAAAGGATGTGAAATATCTGTATAAAGAGAATTATGAAACTTTGAGAAAAGAAATAGCTGAATATATTAACCAATGGAAAAAAATACCATGCTCATGGCTATGAAGAATCAACATTGTTAAAATATCCATACTGCCGAAAGCAATCTACAGATTTAATGCAATCCCTATTAAATCACCATTGTCATACTTCAAAAAGCTTGAAAAAATAGTAATTCATTTTATATGTAATCAGATAAAAACATGAAGAGTCAAGACATTACTTAGTTATAAAATAAAATCAGGAGGTATCACATTACTAGACTGCAGGCTATATTATAAATCTACAGTGATCAAAACGTCATGGTACTGGCACAAAAGTTGAATGGTAGCTATAAGGAATAGAATAGAGAACCAAGAGATGAACCCATCCATTTGTCATCATTTGATATTTGATAAGCCTATCAAAAGCATTCACTGGGGGAAAGATTCCCTATTTAAGAAATGGTGAAGGGTGAATTGGCTGTTGACCTGTAGGAGACTGAAACTGGACCCCCACGTTTCACCATTAAAAATATTTATTCTCAGTGAATAAAAGATTTAAACTTAAGAAATTAAACTATAAAAATAGTAGGAGAGTGTTCAGAGTAAATGCTTGAAGAAATTGACCTTGGAGAATATATTTTGAAGAGGACCTCCCTGGCAATTGAAGATACACCAAAAATACTTTACTGGGATCTGATCAAACTGAAAAGTTTCTGCACAGCCAAGAATACAGTGAGTAAAGCAAGCAGACAGCCCTTAGAGTGGGAGAAGTTATTTGCAGATTATGTTCTCACAAAGGTCTGATAACTAGAATCCACAGAGAACTCAAACTAATTAATAAGGAAATAACAAATAACTCCATTTCATTGTGGGCAAGAGACTTGAACAGAAGTTTCTCTGAAAAAGACAGGTGCATGGCCTATAAATACATGAAAAAATGCTCATCATCTTTAATCATCAGAGAAATACAAAGCAAAACCCCTTTGAGATACCATCTAACTCCAGTAAGATTAGCTCAGATCAAAAAACCTCAAAACTTCAGATGTTGGTGTGGATGTTGAGAAGGGAACACTTCTGCTCTTCTGGTGGGAGTTTGGAGAACACTTAGGGAACTAAAAGTAGTTAGTTGATCCTGCCACTTGATCCTACAATTCGTTTACTAGGCATATGCCCAGATAACCAAAAATCATTTAACAACAAAGATATTTGCACCAGAATGTTTACTGCAGCCCAATTCATAATTTCCAACTGATGGAAGCAGCCCAAGTGCCCATCAACTCATGAATGGATTAACCATTAAATTGTGGTATATGTATACCACGGAATACTATGCAGCCATAACAAATATGGAGACTTTACATCTTTTGTGTTTACCTGCACATAGCTGGAACATATTCTTCTTAGTGTATATTTTAAGAATGGAAGAAAAAGCATCCAATGTACTCAATGCGATTATGAAAACAATATATAATCACCTACAATTTCATACAAATGATAAAACACAACTCTATTGTAGAATAAGGAGGGAAGTGGAAGGGGAGGGGAGGAGAAAGGGGAGGCTGGAAGGAGAGAGAGTATTTCATGTGACCTCACCTAAAGTGCACAATGCAATGGTACACTTCAAAACTATTAAGAGTAGAGTATAAATGTCTTAACACAACAAATAAGTAAGTGTGGTCAAGTTTGTGTTAACCAGCTTGATGTAAGTATTCCAAATTATATAAAAAAATCAGACCATTGTACTCCATAAATGCATTAATGTATATAGTTATGATTTAAAAAATGGAAAACTGATTCTATGTCACTTCACCAATTGCAGAACCTGAAATTAATCTTAGATTTTTTTGATTTTTGTGGACTCTTGACTCATGTATTTTTCCCTGTACAATTGGATTTTAGGCCTTAGTATTTTCTCTAAGAATAATTTTCAGACAAATAAAATTTGTTGAGATCGGAATGATAAATTAATTATATTGACTTTGGTTAACTGATGTGATAAGAAGTAAGGAACACACAGGTAGTATACTATCATATACAATTAGGATAAAAAAATAATAATTTCAGGATACTGTGGTTACAAACGACTCCAAGAGAGAAAACAGGTTGGGTAGAACCAAACTCTGTTAGTCAAATATACGTTTCATATGGATGGGTCACCATTTTTATGGCCGTGTCTGAATGGACCTGTCCATAATATGGACTCTTCTTCATGTAAATAACCACAACTAAAAGGGTCATCTCTCAGGATCCTTCTGTGTGTAATTCTTCTGATGCAAAGGCCACCTGTGGACAAATTATGATCTGAAAATCATTCTTTTATAAGTATAATTCTTTGGGGTCCGAGGATAATGTAGAAAAGACTGATAATCATCCAATTTGTAGAATCTCAGGGCATATTTTTCTTTTATATTTTTTTTTGTCGTGGTAAAATATGCATAACATAAAATTTACCATTCAACTATTATAAGTGTATAAATCTTTGACATAAAGTCATTCACAATCATGTTCAAAATCACAACCCCCCATTTTTAGGACTTTTTCTACATCCCAAACAGAAACTCTGTGTCCATTGAACAATAAATTCCCATTCTCCCTTCCCTACAAGCCTAATAATCTCTATTCTAATTACAGTCTCTATGGATTTTTCTATTATAGGTACCACGTGTAACTTGAATCATACCATTTCTGTCCTTTTATTTCTGGCTTATTTCACTTCAACGTTTCAAGATTCATCCACATTGAGCATCTATCTGAATTTCTCACTTTTTAAAAGGCTGTATGGTATGTATAACGTTTTGTTTGCTGACATTAGGATTGTTTCCACAATTTGGTTATTGTGAATAATACCACTAAGAACATTGATGTACAAGTGTCTGAGTCCCTGCTTTCAATATTTTGGGGTATATAACTACAAATGGAATTTAGATTGCATGGTAATATTATTAACTTCTTGAGGAACTGTCATCAATTTTTCACAGTGTTTGTCTCATTTTACTTTTCTCCAGGAAGGCACATGAATTCTAATTTTTCTGCATTCTCACCAACACTTTATATTACCATTCCCCTTTCTAAAACTTTGGATAATAGCCTTCACATTCTAATGGTTTGAAGTGATATCTCATGGATTTTCTTCTGCATTTTACTAATGACCCATGATGTTGAACATCTTTTAATGTGCTTAGTGATCATTTGTCTTCTTGAAATAAACTCCTCTTCCCCCCTTTTTAACTGAATTATGTGGGCTTTGTTTTTGAGTTTTAGAGCACCTTATGTTTTCTATTATTAATCCTGATACAATATGTAATTTGTAAATATTTTCTCCCACTCTGCATGGTGCCATTTCACTCTGCTGATAGTTCTATTTAATTTAATAAAAGTTTTAAAAATTTTAATGAAGCCTAATTTATATATCTTTTTGGTTGTGCTTTTGCTGTCATAGTCAAGAAATCCTTGCTAAATCCAATGTTATGAAAATTCCCCCTCTATATTCCACTCAGAGGTTTAGATGTATAGCTCTGGTGTTTAGGCATTTCAACCATTTTGAGCTATTTTTTATACATTGAATAAAATAAAGGTCTAACTTTATTCTTCTAGAACTATTTTGAATAGAAGAGGTAACAGTGGATTTTCTTGTCTTGTTCCAGTTCTTAGGGGGATATGTCCATTACATGTCTTTTGTGTGGAGGGTTTTTATCATGAAAAGATACCGGATTATGTCCTATGCTTTTTCTGCATTTGTTTAGATGATTATATACTCTTTGTTTTTGCTTTTGTTTATATGCTGAATCACATTAACTTAAATGTGGTCAACTATCTTTGCATTCCTGGGATGAAATCCACTTGATATTGGTGGATTATTATTTTGATGTGCTTTGAATTTGGTTTAGAAGTATTTTATTGTGGATTTTTTTCCATCTCTATTCACTAGAGATATTGGTCTGCAGTTTTATTTATTTGTTGTGTCCTATCCTGGCTTTGGCATCAAGGTGATACTGGGCTTACAAAATGATTGAGTAGGATTACCTTCTCAATATTGTGGAATAATTTCTTTTTCTTTCTTTTTTTTTTGTGTGTGGTTTTATGTGTTTTTTTTTATCTTTATCATTAAATTATAGCTGTGTACAATAGTGTAATCAAGAGGTACAATGTGCTGGTTTCATATACAATCTTAACTATTTTCATCAAACTAATTAATATAGCCTTCCTGGCAATTTCTCCTAATTTATAGCTGTTGTATGAATGGAATAATTTATTTATATGGGTACCAGATCTTTTTAGGTATGATAGAATTTGCCTGTGAAACCATCTGGTCCAGGGCTTTTTCTTTGGGGGAGGTTTTTTGTTACTGTTTCAATCTCACTGCTCAGTTTGGTCTGTTCAGGAGTTCTATTTCCTTCTGATTGAGTCTTGGGAGTTTGTATGTTTTCAGAACTTGTCCATGTCCTTTGTTTTCTCCAGTTTATTCACGTAGAGATTTACATCATATTCATAGATAATCATTAGTTGTGCTATCAGTTGTAATGTCACTTTTTCATTTCCGATTAAGCTTATTTGAATTCTTTCTCTTCCATTCTTGGTTAATCTTACCAGAGATATGTTCATTTTTATTATATTTACAAAAAAACCAACTTTTTGCTTTGCTAATCCTTTGTGTTTTTTTCTAATTCACTTAGTTCTGTTCTGATCTTCATTATTTTTTTAATTCTGATGGTTGTGGGTTTGGTTTGTTTTTCATTTTCTAGTTCCTTGATGTGTAACATTAGGCTGTTAATTTGTGATCTTTCTGTCTTTTTGATGGATGCATTTAAAGCTATGAGTTTTCCCATAATGAATGATTTTTATATCTCCCATAAATTTTGATACCTTGTGACCCCTTTGTCATTCAGTTCAAATAATTTGTTGATTTCTATATTAATTTCATTTTTGACCAAATAATCATTTAGCAGCAAATTATAGGTTTGAGTGTTTCTCTTGTGATTGATTTCTACTTTTATTCTGCTATGGTCTGAGAAGTTACATAGCATGATTTCAATTTTTTGATTTATCAAGGCCTCTTTTGTGGCCTAAGATATGACCAATCTTGGGGAGTGTCCCGTGTGCTGCTGAGAAGAATGTGTATTCTATAGTTTGGGGGTAGAATGGTCTGTAAATGCTATTAGGGCCATTTGATTTAGAGATTGTTTTAAGTCCAGTTTCCTTATTTATTTTATGCTTTGATGTTTTGTTGAGTTCTGACAGTGGGGTGTTGAGGTCTCCAGCAATTATAATAGAGCTATTTATTTCTTTGCTGAGCTCTAATAAAATTTGCTTTATGTAACAGGGAACACTTTTGTTGAGTGCATATGTATTTAGGATTTTTATGTCTTCTTGCTTCCTTTACCATTATATAATGACTTCTTTTTGTCTTTCATTACCTTGTTGGCTTAATGTCAATTTTATTGGCTATGAAATTGGCAACAACTACTCTCTTTTGATTTCCATTTCCATGGTATATCAATTTTCTATCCCTTCATGTTGCAGCTGCGTGTATCCTTGTGGTTTATATGTGTTTCTTAGAGACTTTAGATACTTGGGTTGTGTTTTTTTCATCCATTTACCTAGACTATGTCTCTTGAGAGGAACATTCAGTCCATGTAGATTAATTGACAGCATTTATATGTAGGTTATTGGTCTGTTCATTTGATTGGATAGGTCTCCATTGCTTTGTTTTACTTCTTGTTATATTGTTTTATAATAATTGTGAGTTTGAGGGTATTTTTAGGTTACACTGGTGAATATCAGTTGTGCTGATTTGTTATGTTGTGCTGATTTTTTATGTACAAATCAGCACAACTCAAAACATAGTACTGTTTTGAGTAGTTTGTACAGGATATGTCTGGTCAGACAAATTCCCTCGGTGTTTATTTGTCTGAAAAAGACCTAATTTCTCTATCATTTGTGAAACCTAGTATTGCAGGAAACAAAATTTTAAACTAACAGTTCTGTTTAAATTGATTGTATATGGGTTCTTAATCACTTCTCCTTGTAACGTTTTTTGCTGAAAAGTCTGCAACTATCCTCATGAGTTTTCCTTCATGGGTAGTTATTTGATATTTTCATTTTGCTGCTTGCAGAATTTTCTCCTTCACTTTGTGTTTAGCCAGGTTGATTACTATGTGTCTTGGAGATGACTTATTTGCTAGGCACCTTCTCTATGTTTGGTGTTCATCTTGTATCTGTATGTCTGAATTTATGGTGATACCAGGGGAAGTTTCCTCAATAATTTACTTAAATAGGTTTCTTTCCTTTTAGCTCTTTCTTTTTCTCCCCCAGGGATATCTATAATTTGAATGTTAGTTCACTTCACATAGTTCCCCATTTCAGTGATGGCTCAGACTTTCTTTATAGTTCTCTGCATCTATGAATAACTAAGGTATCTTCAGAGCCTTGTCTGCAACATTTGAGATTCTTCTTTTTGGTTTAGCCTGTTGTTAAAGCTTTCTGATGTGTTTTGAAATTCCTTATATGTCTCTTTCTTTAATTTCTTCAGGTTCTATTATACATCTATGTTGTCTAGCTCTCTAGTAACGTTTTCATTCTTTAAAAGATTTCTTTTTTATTAGATCATATCTGTGTACATTAATGCAATCATGAGGTACAATGTACAGGTTTCATATATAATCTGAAATATTTTCATTGAACTGGTTAACATAGCCTTCACGAATGGATTTAAAGATTTCTTGAAATTTTTCTTTTTTCTTTTCTTTGGCTTCTTTTTGTTGATTTTCAACTTTATCTTCAATTACATTCATCTTATTTGTCATCCATATTGTGAGTCCATTTCCATAATTTTTACAATTTCCTTGTGGGTGAAGGCTTCATTGTGTTCCTTGTGAGTGCTGAACTACTTTGTTTTTCTGTGCTACCAGGATTCTTTTCCTGTTTTTTTTTTTTTTTTTTTTTTTGTTGTTGTTGTTTTGTTTTGTTTTTGTTTGTTTTCTCACCTGGCTCCTCTTCTCTTGGCTAATATAATTTCAGGGCACCTATTATGCTTGCTGGAAACTCTCAGTTTAACACTGATGCCTGGATGAGGCTGGAGGTTCATTAGTGAAGTGTTGGGTCTTTGTAATGTTTTGTCATCCCAGTAGCAGTGTCAGAGATTCAGTAGTGTGGACTTTTGTCCAGGCACAACTCTGGAGTCTCAAGGGTGGAGTTACAGGACAGGCATAGGTCCTGGAGCTATAGAGGAAAAGACTTGGACTTGGACTCAATGAAATCTTCAGAGCTGACTTGGGGGGATTTTAGAAGCAGAGTTGCCCATATATGGGGTTGTGCTACCAGTGTGGGGTAGCACACTGATACCCAGTTTATAGGCAGGGGTTTGTCTCAGTCACCCAGCAGCCATGAAACTAATTACCCCAGGCTTACCAATTGGTATTTGTGGACTTTGGGGTTCCTCACTTTGGATCTCACACCAAGGAGGAAGTGTACTCCATCCCCAGTCATAGAGCATGACAAGATGGAGTGTCTGTTCACTCATTAGCCCAATGATAGTGATGCAAAGTCTCCTGCTGGAAGGCTGGGTCCCAAGTGTAGCTGGCTCTATATGCCCGAGTGATCAGTTGCAGAAACCTGGGATTTACAGGTGCCAGATCTATGCTACACCTACTCTCTGGCAGGATGTCCCTGCCACGGCACTGAGCAGATCCCCAGTTAAGTCGAGAGTCTGAAATAGAGGTGGGAGACTCCACAAAGAGAAATTTTTATTTCTTTTCTAAAAAGTAGTGTCTCCTCAGTTTGCTTTTATCCTGATATCTTTACATCTTCTCTGCAGTATGAATTGCATCGGGATCCCTAGATTAATCTCTGAGTTGATGGGTGATGTTTGTAAAAGCATTCACGCCCTCTTTGATTGAGTTGGTAGAGGCTGCAATGTGCTACAGAATTGTTCTCCCTGTCAGTGCTTGATTCTTAGAGGAAAGAGCCAACTTCAGAGAAAATATGAAACACTTGAGTGCCCCAGGCTTTGGGATGTTCCCTGTAGCTCTTAGGGTGTTAGCTGATCTCCTCCACAGGAGAGGTGGGTGTAAGAGTGAAGCTGGGCATGGTTAGGTTGTGTGAGCCTGGAAGGCTTTGCAAAGCCTTGGCAGGGTTCAGAGATTAGTTTCCTGGATGCTAGGAGTAAATGCTGGAAGAAGGGTTGAGGCTGACTCTCCAAAGTGGGATTATTGCTTGTGAGGATTGGGCTGCAATTTCCCATTTGGTTCTTGGATGTGAATTCCCCACCTCTTGTGTCACCCCTGCCCTTCAGTGTCTGGTTGCATGTAGGTGTGTTTGAATATGCTTCACTCAGATGTTATGGTGCCACAGGCTGGGATCTTCCCTGCCAAGGGATCCTCCATAGTCTCACAGCATGGCTCTGACTCCCAAAAGACTCCAAGGTCATTTTCCCATCCACTAGGGAAATCTGATAGGAGGAGGGTCAAAACAAGCTCTCCAGACAGGGAAGGCTATTTGGGGAGTGCAGAGGGTCCACAGTTCTTTGACTTGCTATCAGGAATGAGCTCTGCCCTTCTTGTGTTACCCCTGCCCTCTGGTGTACAGTTGGAAATGAAGGAAACTCCATATTGTCTTCCAAAATAATTGTACTAATTTACATGCCCAGGGTTTACCTTTTTTTCACATCCTCACCAACACTTATCTTTTGTCTTTTTGATAATAGCCATTCTTACAGGTGTGAGGTAATATCTCATTGTGCTTTTAATGTGCACTTCCTTTGATGATTAGTGATGTTAAAAGCATTTTTTCAATACATCTGTTGGCCACCTGTATGTCTTCTTGTGAAAATGTCTATTTAGGTTCTTTGCCCATTTTCAATAAGGTTATTTCTTCTCCTGTTATTGAATAGTGTAGGTGCCTCCTATATCTTGAATATTAGCTCATTATCTGATATATCACTTAAAAATATTTTTCCTAATTTGTCAGCTGTCTCTTTACTCTATTAATTTTTATTCTTTTCAATGAAGTTTGCTTTGGCTATTTGGCAACTTTTATGTTTCTTAATTTTAGAACTACTGCTATGTTTCTGTGAAGAAAGAAATTGGATTTTTTTTCATATAAATTACATTAAATCTTTAGGTAAGCAAATCTTTATATTTGCTTTAGGTAGTATGAACATTTTAATAATTATCTTTATAGCCAAGAAACAGTAGATATTTCTCCTTTTATTTATGTCATATTCAATTTCTTTCATCAATATTTCCTAGTTTTCAGTATGCAGAGCTTTCATTTTCTTGGTTAAATTTACTCCTAAGTACTTTATTTCTTTTCTTTGATGTTATTGTACATAAGATCTTTTTTTAGATTCTATTTTGGATAGTTCATTGTTTCTGTTGGTTTTGGTATATTGATTTTGTGTCCTGCATATTTACTGAATTTATTCATTAGTTAGGACAATTTTTTTTTTTATAATTTTATTGAATCATAATTCTGTACATTGGTGCAATCATAGGGCACGATTCATATACATTCAGAAATGTTTTGATCGTACTGTTACAGTTAGCCTTCATGGCATTTTCTTGATCACTATATAAA
>CAUYON010075041.1:0-14026 GCA_963573935.1 Arctocebus calabarensis | reverse complement strand
TGATCATACTGTTACAGATATCCTTCATGGCATTTCCTTGATCACTATATAAAGACATTAATACTCTACCTTTAATAAGTTTCGCCAGTACCCTGCTAAGATGCACCGTAGGTGTGTTCCCACTAATTGCCCTCCCTCTCCCCATTCTCCCCCCACCCCTCCCCTCCCTTTCCTCTATCCCTGTATTCCTGTGCTATAATTGGGTTTTAGCCTTCATATGAAAGCTATAAATTAGCTTCATATTAGGGCTGGGACTCAGACTTTTATTTCCTCTCAGTGTCCTTGCCCCCACCAGGGACAAGGTGAGGCTGGCACGTCAGCAGCATTCACCTCTCAGTACAGCAGAGGGCAGTGGTGCCTTCATCTCAGTCCACACCCAGACCCAGTCTGGAGGTGGGTCTTACTGGGAGTGTGGAGGATAGCAGCTCAGGAGCATATTCAGGGCCCTGACACTTGTGATTAGCCCTGGCAAGTCTCTTCCTCAACCCCAGGGATACCCCCATGCCAGCCAAAATACACACTCACATGCAGCTATAGAGACACACATACCCATAAATACACACAAATGCACAATCACATACATACACATGCATATACACACAGCAGGAATCTTCCAGATTAATCCCTACAAACTACAATAGCTCAAACCATTTAACATTTGTATTGAACCCAAAACAAAACAAAACAAAACAAAACAAAAAAATACCAAGGAAGATAGCGTGATTGCCTAAGGTAAGGAAGCCTTGAATTTTTTTTCTTAACTAAAGGAAGAGATAAGTCCATTTCACTAGGCAATTAGGAATTGGTAGGAATAGGGTGCTGGTGTCTCAGGGTCAGAGAATTCCTATTCTAGCCCCAACTATGCCACTGCCTAATGTGACCAGAGGCCCATTACCCATTTCCCTGTGCTCCAGTTGCCTCTAACAAGAAATAAAGAGGTTGGTCTCAACATTCCATGCCTATTTCAACTTCTATGGCTCTATGAGACCTCGTTACCTACATTTTCCTCACAGCAGACAGGGGAGGTGAGCTATCTCCCTTGCCCAGTCCCTGAGAAACAGTGATGCTCTAGTGCAGGAAGCTAGCTGAGCTTCAGGAGCTCTCTTCCTCTCTTCCAATGGTACTTAAAATGAGTCAAGGCAACGACGGGGTGCAGGGCATGCTTTTAAGGTATATAGGTTTATTTGACTAAATTAGAAATCAGGAAAGAGGTCAAAAATGAAGTCAGATGATGATATTAAAGAGAACTGAATTCATTCTGTCTTTTACCTCTGGTAGGTGGGATCCCATAGGAACCTGAGTTTCTGGAGGGATTTTGAGCTGAGGTATTAAACTTGCAGATTTTTGCTCTAGGAAATAGGTTTTAGAGGCATGGGCTAGGGAACCAGGACCAGATTTCAGCAAAATTATGAGGTCAGTGACATTTCTGTTCTGTGTTCCTGGCTTCCATCGAGGGCACCACCATGACCCATTTTCAGGGCAGCCATCTAATGGCTTCGTGACAGACACAACTCCCTCCTGACTGCTCCCAGGCTCACTCTACCCACCCCCACAAAACTGTCCTGGTTAAGTCTAGATCTCTAGATGCCATCTGATTTCAGTGCAAGAAAATGCCTTTGGGTCCTAAAAGGACTTAATTTCAACACAATGGGTATCACTATCTTTGAGGGGTCAGACCTATGCTGCGAGATGTGTAGGACACAGCCCTGCCTTCAAGGGTCAGCTCTACTGTGTCTTTCCTTCCTTCATTCCCTGACCATTCAAGGCTGTGAACTTGACTATTCCAGGGGGACCTGAGATCCAAGTTGGCTTTTGGCCTGTCCTTCAATAGTCCTACAATCTCCCAGAGGAAGCAAGTGTTGTGCCAATGCCTGTCCTCTACCATCTCCATCAAATATTGAATTGAACATCTGAACCCAAGAGCTCACCATGTCTTCTCCATTTCCGATCACAGGGTCCAAATATCCTGTTATTGATAATGCATTTGGGGAATCTGTTTTCTTTCTTCTCTAAGGGAATTGTTTAAATGTCCATTTCCTCACATCAAAACATTTCCGAGAGAATTAGCCATTTGTCAACTTGTTAAAAATAATAGCATAATAAGAGAAGAGATGGCTTGGACTCTGCAGGAGATAATCAGAAAATTAATTCTTCACAGATTTTTAACTATTAAAGCACAATATCCTAGTGTGACAGAGCAATAATATGCCTCTCTGTTTAGCAACTGAAGCAAATGAAGCCCCCCACCCCCACCCCGTAACACAAAAGATCTGCATACTCATGTTCCACCACTGCTAGAGGATGGGGCCTTTCTCATAGACCTGCTGTCCCTCCACGATACAATGGTGCCTGCTCTAAGTCTGACAGTCACACCCACTGGTTCTATTCCATGCATGCTAAATGGGAAGAGGCTGGGATTCCAAGCTTCTCATCAAAGCCTCATACAGAGGGCATGACCAGACATCAGGAGAAAAGGTTCCAGTCTCAGTGTAACACCTGCTTTGTCTGGGCCCAGAGAGCCCAGTACTTTCCCTTCTCCAGGTCTCAATCTCCTCATCTATAAAATTATGACTTTGGCTTGGAAGCAGACTGCTCTAAAATCCATCCTGATTCATAATAAGGTTCTCCCTGAAATGAGGACAGATCAGGACTGTGCAGTGAGTCCCTCATGCCAAATAAGATGCAAGCACTGTCCTTGACCTCGAGTTTGTCTTGACCTTGAGTTTTTCTTACAGGTAATGTTAAAACTTTTGTTTTTTAAAACTTAAATAATGGTGTAAATAAATGATAGTTGAGTTCTGTTTTTTAAATATCTTAGCAAAACAAAATGCTGGCCACAAAAACTCCAGCAACTTTTTGTCAGTCCTCAAAATATCCTTTGAGCTATATTGGCCTATGAAATTAAAAGGACCAGGAACCCCTGAGCTAGAGGATCTCTAAACTACCTTTTGGCTCAGATCCTTACTGTGTCTGATTGTGGCACCTGCTGGTTGTGAGTCCATCACCACCCTTATTAAGAAAAGGAGTAATTGATTGTTAATTTTTTTCAGTGGTTCTCAACTATGACTGTGCCTATTTATATATATGGCAGCCATGTCCCCAGTGGCCCTCACCCAAATAAATAGAATCAGAGACTCTGGGAATACAGCCCAGCCACGGGCGCTTTATTAAAAGCTGTCCAGGTAGCAATGTTAATGTGTAACCAAGAATGAGAACCACTGAGATGTTCACAGGCCTGAATGGATGACAGAATAACTTGGGGGAACTTTTAGAGAAATTCAGATTCTTAGGCTCTGTCCAAGACTTACTAAGTTAGAAACTTTAGGGCCCCCAAAATCTATATTTTTAAAAGCTTTCCGAACAAGTCTTCCAAACAGTAGCATCAAACTAGTGTTTAGAAATCACAAGTAGCTATGACCCTCACTGCTCCTCTCTGCATTTTTTTGACACAAAGGTAACATTTGAAATGTCAACAATTAGGACTTACTCATTTCCTGATAGCATCCTGCATCGGAATGTCTTTGTCCAGTAACTTAATCCAATTCCTTTCATCTCAGGCATCTCTGAATTCATGAAATTGGGTAGGTGATGCAGAAAACAATAGGAATGTCCCAGAAACCCAGGTTTCCTTACCCACATCTTTGCCCTGCCTGGCCCTGGATATGTCACATACCTGAGCTGATTTTCAAGTATATAATGGCTGTGACATAGACCATCTATACACCCTCATGCATAAACACCCCCCCACACACACACACCTCAGGCATCCAAGGACAATATAGCCAGACCGTTGGACATCAAGGGTAGAGGTGATCTCCCAATGATACTGTTTGTATTAGATCATTGCTCTGCACACCCAGAAGTGAAATGTTCAGCAAAGCTCCAGTTGTCTACAATTGACAATTTTATCAGCTTAAGCCTCCCTTTGAGATGCTGAGAACTTTGTTTGCTATGTTCCTAAGCAAAGCCCAAAGGAGTTGGAAAATTGTTTTAAGTGTACAAAGGCTTTTACATGAATGAAGTGATTGAGATAAGATCTACTATAAAACCAACTAATGATAAATGAGAGCAAGAATTGCATCCAGAACACAGAGATGGTGCTTGTACCTCCAATTCCCATAAAATTCTCATGAAAGAACCCAGGGTTGGACTAATGTCCAACTGGGAATTACTACACCCCAAAAGCCTCCAATCTAAGGCATTGGCCCCACAGGTTTAGCCTTCTTAGTGTAGCCTCTGAGCCCACAGTTAAGATATGTATATTTTTAAAAACAAATAACAGATTGGAAGACATTGAGCTGCCCCTGAGTGCATAGAACTCATGTATTTATCCAATCATAATGGTGATAGCCAACATTTATTGTGCCCCTGTTGTATAATCATTTTAAATGTATTAAATCATTTACTTCCTACAAGATTTCTTTAAGATAGGTGCCATCATTAGCTACATTTTATAGATAAGGAAACTGAGACACAGATGTTAAATTACTTCTACATGAACACACAGTGGTACTTTTTGGAGTCAGGATTCAAACCTAGACATCCTGGCTTCAAGAACATGTGCCAGGCACTAAGGGGACATTTGGAATATATTAATGAACAATACTAATTAATCCTAGAGTCCTAGGATGGTGAAGGATTAAGCTTGAGGCCAGGGAGGCAGTGTGATATGGAGCACTCCACTGAGCTACCAGTAGTCTTGAAACAGTCTTTCCCCCTCTTGAGCCTCAGCTCTCCTATCAGTAAAATGTGAGAGTTATCTAAATTTTCTCCAAGACATTCTCATCTCATAAAGAACCAAAATTGAAAAGTAGTAGATTAGGTCATAGAATACAGTGGGTAGGAGTTTTTTGTATGTGTGGTGAGGGAGTGGTTTAAGGAGGAAAAGCAAACTCCTTAAGAAAGATGAAAATAAACATTCTGTCCTGCTCAGTAATCTGGAGGACTTACCCAAGACATCCTTCTCTACAAACTGGGAGCTTGTGGATGATCCATGAGTGAAGACAAAGGGAGAAAAACAGGAATGGCTTTTTCACTGCTCACCAGTGAATTTCCCTTTAAATGATGTAAAAAGGGAATTAGAGATGCAGGGAGTTTTAGGCAGGGACTTTGCTGGTCATTTCAGTGTACATGTTCCCAACAGTCAACAGCATCAAATATTCATCCCCTCTGAAAGCAAGCCTGCCTCAGCATCAGAAAAGTGCATTTGCTAAATACCTAAACATCTGGACAGCAGCCTTTCCAAAGGAATCAGAGCCAGAGAGAGCAGAGCCAGAGTTCAAAGTGACAGTGTAACTAGCTTACACAGATGAAAGGACAAAGGTGGCCAGGCCTGCCATTGAGTGGGGCAGGCTGGTACGAGAAGAACATTGGCAATGAGCCCCCTGTTTACAGCAATTGCCTCATCTACCAGACAAAATGTGTTGGTCTCTCTATCTTGCTCGAAGGTCAAAAATGAACCTCCTGTTCCATCTTCATCCCAACAAAAAGATCTGATTCTAAGCCATGCTCTGGGCTTGGCAGAGCACAACCAACACCCTTCATGATGTGCTGCACTTCTGAAGATTAATTTGGATCTGTTCCCATGACAGCAATCAGCCTGGAACCTAATGCTCTTGTCTGAGCATACCACACAGCTCCCAGCGGCACCACTGCCATGAACCTCATTCTCTTCCTTTCTTCCTCCCACCATAAATTTAAACTTCTTTTAAATTGGATATATTATAGTCTAGCAGTTCCTCAGAAAGGTAACATTATACGTGTTTATCATATGATCCAACAATTCCACTCCTTGGTGTACATACCAAAGAAAATTGAAAACATGCCCACACAAAAACTTGAGCATGAATATTAACAGCAACATTTTTCCATTAAAATGGCCAAAGATAAACTCCCAAATATTTCATCTTCTTTGGTACTACTGTGAAAGGGATAGAATCCTTGCTCCCAGCCATTCTTAATGAGCTACAGGGTCTTTGATATAAGGGACGATTGTCACTCTCTCACAAGTACAGGATTTAAAACTCAAAATCACAGTGGATACCTAAATTTTCAACCTATACTTTGTAAGCAGAATCACTCTCAAGAAGGAAAGTCAGGGGCAGGGCCTGTGGCTCAAAGGAGTAGGGTGTCGGCCCCATGTACCGGAGGTGGCGGGTTCAAACCCACCCCCGGCCAAAACTGAAAAAAAAAAAAAAAAGAAGGAAAGCCAAAAAAAAATCCCAAGGATGAAAAAAGACAAACAGTTTCACTCTGTTTAAAAGACCCACACATTTTAAACAAAATCAAAGCTTTGATTTCCTTTATACATACTATTAGGTAAACAGATTTGGAATCTGTCACTTGTCCTTACAAGTTTTCAAATGTTCATTGTGCTGTCAGAGGCCAGCAGCATGAAAGGCATTCATCACTGGTAGTATTTACTTGGGCAATTTATGAGACCATTAAGCATCAAAATGATGTGTAGGTGTCAGCAAAAAGGGCTCAGTTACTCAGTTTTTAGTTGTGCATGAGTGATTTTTTAAAATGGAGCTTTTATGATTTTTGTTAAAACAAAAAATTTAAGATAGCATTTATGCTCTGAGCTCTATCATCATGTCAAAACAGTCATGCCACGCTGGAACCATAACCTGATTTCACATAATTCAGTTACTTTTTAAAAGAGAAACAGTAAAATATGCGACCTGCCTTTAACAATGTACAATAACAACAGGCAAAAATGACCTATTGAAGAATAATGGGAAATTGTACTGAATTTTGAATAATTATGATATAATCCTAATGAATGCTTGAATATTAGTTACTAAAACCTAAGACCTAATTGGTGACAGGGAAATAAGTGGTAAAAATAACTTGGCACAGATTAAAAAGTTTCAACTAAGTAGAGTTTGGTACCCTAGTTAGGTAAGGTTCTTACAAATGTGGCCCATGAACTAATGTGATCCAACAGAAATTGGGGACAAATATATTAAATTACTAACAAGTACGTGGGAACCAATCACAGCCAAATTAGCTAGTCTCTGCTGGGCTATAATTGCTATCATCAGATATTCCACATTACCCAGGATTTCTAGTTGAAGAATCTGCTCCACAAATTCCCCCACACCTCTTATTCCTGGTTTCCTTTACCACCACCTCAAAGCAAATGCTCTGTATCCTTTGTGCTGTTAGGATGCTTATTTCCACAATTTGTTAATCCATTCATAGAAATAAGCATCCTAATAGGAACAAATTGTGGTATATGTATTCCATGGAATATTATGCACCCATTAAAAAGATGGAGACTTCACATGTTTTACGTTTACATGGAAGAAGCTGGAATATATTCTTCTTAGTAAAATATCTCAAGAATGGAAGAAAAAGTATCCAGTGTACTCAGTGCTATTATGAAACTAATATATAATCACCCACACTTTCATACAAATGATAAAACACAACTATAGCCCAGAATGAAGGAGGGGAGAGGATGGTGAGAGCAGGGGATGGGGGAGGCCAGGTGCAGGGAGGGTAATTGATGAAACCTCAACTATTGTGCATAATACAAGGGTACATGTCAAATCCATTAAGAGTAGAGTATAAATGTCTTAACATAACAAATAATTAAGTTAGGTAAAGGCTATGTTAACCAGTTTGATGTAAGCATTCTAAAGTGTATATAAAATCAGTTCATTGTACCCCATAAATGCATTAATGTACACAGTTATGATTTAATTGAATAAATAAAGACATAAATAAATAAACAAATAATGCTTATTTCCATGTTGTACTGTGTTGCCTTCAGACATTCCCTCCCTCCTAGTACTGGCCCCTTCCAAATTTTCCATATTTACCTAACTAGTACCCCCATTCCATTGTAAAAACATTTCTTAAACTTCTTTACAGAATGCTACATCTACTTCCTGGTCTCACTCCAGTCAAGAATCCTGGTTCCCCTCTTCCTTCCCAGGGGAGGCTGTGCATGCTCCTGTCAGACGGGGGTAGTGCTGATGGGGAAAAGGCTGGCCTCAGGGTCTCTCTACCACTTTGATACTTGCCAACTGTTGCCCTTTCAGCCTCTTACTAACACCTTTCTTTTCCAGCAGGTGCCTACTATGTTAAACCAGCAATTTTTAACTGGTGTGCGGGAACATTTTTCCAGATCATTAAGGCTGGTGTGGTGGCTCCCACCTGTAATCCTAGCACTCTGGAAGGCCAAGGTGAGTGGAATCTCTCAAGCTCAGGACTTCAAGACCAACCCAAGCAAAAGTGAGACCCCCACCCCCACCCCTCGACTGAAAATAGAAAAACAAACTAGGCTTTGTGGCAGGTGCCTGTAGTCCCAGCTACTTGCTGGGAGGCTGAGGGAAGGGGATAACCTAAGCCCAAGAGTTAGATGTTGCTGTGAGCTATGATGCCCCCACATTCTATCCAGGGCACAGAATGAGATTCAATTTCCAAAAAAAAAAAAAAAAAAAAAAAAATCATTAATCATTTTTCAAAAGAAGTTCAAAACACAGGCAATTATATTCTTTTTCCTACTCTTTTTTTTATCAACATAATTAAATGTTCTGTGGAAATTTATAGGTTCGAGTGTGCCGTGAGATAAAAAAGGTTGAAAAACACTGTTAAAAACCTTACCGTCTTCCTCCCTCATTGCTGTTACCTACGTTCTCCCCTTTTACTTCTCAACGCTGTATTGAAAAATATATCTGGGTCATGTTTTACTCTCTCCATACCAAGCACACCAGCATGTTAGGTAATTTCAATATTCACACCCTAGCCTCAAGCTTCTTTATTCCACAGCTCCCAGGACCTTCACACCCATTCCACTGGGACAAGGCTCTGCCTCAGATCTCCCCTTGACCTGTTGTCACTCCACCTGTCTAAAAGGATCAGAAAGTCCGATGCCACCAACCTCTCTTTGTTCCACTTCTTCACTCCGTCTCCCACTATTGGTGCTCTACAATCTCATCCGGGCCACCAGGCCCTCCTTGGACCCTTTCTCATGTACCATCCTGCTCCCAGCACAGCATTTGCAGTGATCAACCACACTCCTGGGCGTGATCTCGACTTCTTCACACCCTTGACTTCGTAACTCAGATTTGTTAGCCTCTGTCTCCCGAGTCTCCCTTCGAGAGGGAAAGGCTTGAGTAACCTTTATGCCACCAACTCAGAATAGCCAAATAGGCATATCTCATCTACTCCACGTCATCCCCTAATAAAAATGCTTATATATACCCTTGGTACCATGAAAACTTCATGTCAAACAAAGCATATGCCATCCACTCCCCTTCCACATGATTGGCTCCTTCATAACGGACATAGAAATGTAGTCAGAACCTGGTCATAGGTCAAGATTGTCAGGCATCTATCCAGGGAAAATGATCTGTAAGGGACACTGAAGTATTACCAGTGCCAGTTAACTTAGGCTCCCGTACTCTACTCCTCCCAGAACTGGGAAAAGTAACTTGGCCCCATTCCCACGGGAGCATACTCCCTCTACAAGTATTGACCTCCCAAGCTAAATAATGCATAGCATCATGCAACTTTCTGGAGTCTATCAATTTATTTAATTGTTTTTATACCCTCCACTCTACCACCAGTTGTCTGGTTTGACAAAAATCACATGAACACACAAACTGTATAATTAAAAACTACATGTTTATGTGTATGTGTGTCCCACTCCCCAAAAGATGAACTTTGCCCTGAACATTTGATGAGATTTATTTTGAGAACGGTAACTGAGTAATTCTGAATCTGTAATACTTTTTAATAATAAAAAAAGTTATTTCCCCTCTCCTTCCATGCAAACATTGAACAAATATATAAAGAATAATGATAGTGAGACACTTCAGTACAAAAAAACAGAAAATGTAGCCCAGCACGGAAGTACAGGCCTACAGTCTTGGTTACTCAAGAGGCTGAAGCAGAAGAGTTGCTTAAGCCCAAGAATTTGAGGTTGCAATGAGCTAAGATGACACCACTGCACCACCTGCACTCTAGCCTGGGCAACACAGCAAAATTCTGGGAAGGAAAAGAGGCCAGGTAGGGGAGAGGAGGAGGAGAAGAAGATGAATTTGAAGCTTCTAATGCTTAGCCCCTTAACCATTGCCAGTTTATTGGACATTTTTATGAAGTAACCTGGAGATTATGGACATTCTGTTTATTTTAATGTAATCTAGATAACTAGATATTAGAGACTTTTAAAAAAGAATCTGCTGAATGGCTGCCTCCCAGCAGGAACATTTTGGAAATAAAGGCTCACAGAGATCTGACCATGAGAGGCCCTGCAAGCACTCATTTAACTTGT
Source organism: Arctocebus calabarensis (assembly GCA_963573935.1). Lineage (NCBI taxonomy): Eukaryota > Metazoa > Chordata > Mammalia > Primates > Lorisidae > Arctocebus > Arctocebus calabarensis. The sequence continues at coordinate 3,738 of CAUYON010075041.1, read as the reverse complement.
TGTAGTGGAAGCCTGGGGAAGGAGGTGTTGGACCAGGGCCCTAATTGCTCCTCAGACTCAACTGAACCTGTGACTTGAGCAGATAGCCCTGGAACCCAGACTCAGTTCACAGGGCTGACCTGCTCAGTGGACAGCAGATTTGCAATCACTGTGGTGACACCCCAGGGAAACTGATAATTTCAGAAGAGAGCCGTGGTGTTTAGGAATATGAAAAGAAAGAATCCCTTCAGAACCAGAGATCTAGATATTATGGGTACAGTGGTGCCTGCCTGTAGTCCCAGCCACTCAGGACACTGAGGTGGGAGGATTGCTTGAGGCCGGGGGTTTGAGTCCAGGCTGGGAAATATAGCAAGACCCCATCTCTATTTTTAAAATAAATTTCAGTTTTGATTTTCATTTCTCTGATTATTACTTATAATATAAAAGAGCATTTATAAAAGATATTTTTTAAAAAGAAAAAGATAACTTACAGATTGGGAAAAAGTAGCAAAAGTAGCAAATCACATATCCAATAAAGGACTTATCTCCGGAATATAGAAAGAACTCTTAAGACTTGAACACTTTATCAAAGTGGATATAATGATGGCAAATAGTAACATGACAAAATGTTCAGCCTCGTTAGCCATTAGGGAAATGCAAATTAAAACCACAATGAGATGCCCGTATACACCTAATAGAAGGCCTAGAATAAAAAATTACTGACAGTGCTAAAAGCTAAGGACTTCCAGGGCAATCTCTCCTGTACTACTGATGGGAATTCAAAATGGTACAGTCATTCTGGAAGATATTTTAGCAATTTCCTGTAAAGTTAAACATACAATTAACATATAACCCAGCAATCCCACTCCTGAGTGTTTACCCTGAGTTTAGAGAAATGTAAACTTATATATACACAAAAATGAAAAGAAGATCTACTCACAGTCAACAAAACCTAAATGTCCTTCTATAAATGAACAGAAAAACCATGGTACATCTATATAATATGCAGGAATATTTTAAAAATATTGCTACATTCAACAATTTGAATAGATCTCAGAAGCATTATACTAAGTGAGAGAAGCCAGTCCCAAAAGGTTGCACTGTATGATTCCATTACATGACAATCTCATAAGACAAAACTATACTCATGAAGAACAGATGCTTGGCTACTGGGGACGGGAATAGCAGGGCATTACTACAAAATGATAGCACAAGAAAGCATTGAGGGGTGATGGAACTGTCTTGTATCATGATTGCAGAAGTGGTTATACAAATCTACACATGGATTAAAATTTGTAGAACTTTACACCAATAGGAAAGTCAATTCTGCTGTATGATAATTTAAAAAATAATAAAAGAGCCAGGCATGGTAGCTCATGCCTATAATCCTCGCATTCTGGAAGGCCAGGGAAGGTTGAGTGCCTGGACTCAGGAGTCTAAGACCAGCCTGAGCAAGAGCCAGACTCTGTCTGTACTAAAAATAGAAAAACTAGCTGGGCATTGTGGCAGGCACCTGTAGTCCCAGCTATTTGGAAGGCTGAGGCAAGAGGATTGCTTGAGCCTAGAAGTTTGAGGTTGCTGTGAGCTATGATGATACAATGGCACTTCAACCAGGGTAAACCTGAGACTCTATCTCAAATAACAACAACAATAATAATGAAAAGCAGTTTATAGTCTCAGTAAAATATATATGGAAATTCATTTGGAGTAACACATGACCTTCAGATTCCTGGAGATGAAAAAAAAGCACAACTCCTAGAGCCATGGTGCTGTGACCATCAGCACAAATTCTACATAGAAATATTAGAGAGCTTTCACATTATTTTCTGACAAGTATAAAAAAAATGAGGCTAGTCTAGAGCTCATCTTAAGGTAAATTTAAGCAAATGACAATAGTTAACAATATATCTTCAGAGATGCATAGGATTATGTTCCACAGATATTGCTGTGCTAATGTGGGAAAGTGACCCTTTCCATTGTCCTATTTAATTCACATACAGCACCGTCACCCCCGTGGCAGTCAGCATGACTCAGGACAAAATGCATTAAATACATTATGTTGTCAACTGCTTATTTCCTTCAAGCTTCTAGATGATTTACAGCTGTTGTCTCCTGTCATTGAGACACGAATCTTCTATGGTTACCCAGGTAGCTGATGCAAACATTGACATGGTACAAGACTGTTTACAAATAAACTCTAGTTGGTTCAATCAGGTTTTTTTTTAATTTGATTGTATGCTTATATGAGAGGAGTACTTTTTCTTTTTTGGGAATACAGATTATTGTATTTTTTTTGTTGTATCTTATTTCTTCCAGACACTGGTAAGGTAACTGTTATATATTTAGCCCATACATCCAATGTTCACCACTTTGGGAGAGAAATGAAGGCATCCTTCTTATAATTGCTCTGATTGCTTACTGGGGGAGTGTGAGTCCTCAGCTCCTACGATCTCTTTGCTGACTCATCATGATGCCACCATACTGATTCTCAACCATTCTCCAAACATTTTTGTTGTTGTTTTTTTTTTTTTGGAGCAGTTTCACTGTGTCACCCTGAGTAGAGTGCTCTGGCATCATAGCTCACAGCAACCTCAAACTCTTGGGCTGAAGAGTTCCTCTTGCCTCAGCTTCCTGAGTAGCTGGGACTGTAGGCACCCACTACAAGGTCCAGTTAATTTGGGTTTTTTTGTTTTGTTTTGTTTTTGAGTAGAGACAGGGTCTCATTCTTACTCAGCTTGGTCATTAACTCCTGAGCTCAGGTGATCCACCCACTTTGGCCTCTCAGAGTACCAGGATTACAGGCGTGAACTACAGCACCTAGCCTCTCAAAACCTCTTAAAGGTTTCCTTGAGAAATTACAAGCATAATTACAAGTGGCCCAAATTGCCAATCTCCAGGGCTCAGTGTGCGTCTGAAGGGAAACCTGTCCTCCCAGGAACTTCCCCTCCAGGATCCTAAAGCAACACCAGGGCAACATAGTTCCACAAAGCCCCATAATCGGACCTCTTGCCCCTTTTCTCTGCTGTTGTTTCCCCACATGCTAGCCTCCAAAAAGAAAACAGAGCAAATTTCCCTAGTAACTACAACCTGCCTCTCTACAGCAGTAGTGATCAGCAGGTATTTCCCCATTTATCTATCATAAAGTATTAAATATATGTTGTGTTTCCCTTTCTCTTCCCCTAAAAATAATTTCACTCTTTATCTCAAAACACTACACTCTTGTGTAGCTGCAGGAGACGTTCAGACAATTTTTTTTCTAAAATAAACGTAAATCGAAGCCTGCTTTTCAAGAATTCTCTTTACTTCCACTTTTTTTTCCTAACAGAGTTTAACAAATCTGGACCCTCATCATAACCAGGGCATTTTGTTACATTTAGAATTAAAAGTTTTCATGATCTAAAGTCAGAAAACACAAGAGAAGTCAATCAAGATTGCAGTAAGTGTACACATTTTGGTCTTACTGCAAAATGCCGTGTCATTATTTCTGTCCACTTTGTTTACTAGCAATTGTGGAAGTGAAGGGATTAAAATGTATCTTGACCCATATGCTTAACATATGTATGTGTTTATTAGAAAAAGCTGAGGAAGGGTAGCTCCTGTGGCTCAGCGAGTAGGGCTGGCCCCATATACCGAAGGTGGCGGGTTCAAGCCCGGCCTCGGCCGAACTGCAAAACAAAAAAATAGCCAGGCGCTGTGGCGGGTGCCTATAGTCCCAGCTACTAGGGAGGCTGAGGCAAGAGAATCGCTTAAGCCCAAGAG
>CAUYON010075037.1:0-28708 GCA_963573935.1 Arctocebus calabarensis | reverse complement strand
CAAAGTGAATGAATGTATCAATGAATGAACACAGTCGCTTCGCAGGCGCAAGGTGAATGCATGTATCAATGAATGGACACAGTTCCTTCCGCAGGGGCAAGGTGAATGAATGTATCAATGAATGAACACAGTCCCTTCCGCCAGGGCAAGGTGAATGAATGTATCAATGAATGAACACAGTCCCTTCCCCAGGGCAAGGTGAATGAATGTATCAATGAATGGACACAGTTCCTTCTGCAGGGGCAAGGTGAATGAATGTATCAATGAATTAACGCAGTCCATTCATGGAATTAAGGCCTAGGAAATTCACATGAAATTGACTTAGGCATCGGAAATGGGGGTGCCTTTTTTTAGTCCTAAGTGTAAAGTGGAGACACCGAGGTGCAGGTGCCTCCTCGGCAGTTGTCCCGCCTTTTGGGCTATTTGAGCCTTCAGTGGGGGGTTGGAGGTTCCGCCTCGTTGCCTGTCATCCAGCCCGCTGGTTCCGCTGCCGCCGCACCGACACCGCCAAGGGGGAGGCGGCAGGTCTGCCAGCTCCGCTGAGCTGGTCGGGATGCCAAATGTCCTGTATCTATCAACATCAAAAAATAAAAAAAATTTTTTTTTGCACCAAGATCAAGTGAGTTTCATTCCAGGTATGCAAGCATGGTTTAACGTGTGCGAATCAAAAAACATGCTTCACCACACAACCAGAAGCAAAAACAAAGACCGTATTACCATCCCAGTAGATTCAAAAAGCTTTAAATATAATACAATGTTTTCATGATAAAAATCTTCACAAAACTAGGCATAGAAAGAACATACTTTGAAATAATAAAAGCCATGTATGACATACCTACGATCAGCAGCATATTAAATGGGGGGACAAACCGAAAGTCCTGACTCTTACTGTCTCTAAGAACTGGAACAAAACCGGGGTGCCCACTATCCCCACTTCTAATCTACATAGTACTGGAAGACTTCGTCAGAAAAATTAGGCAAGAAAAAGCAATAAAGGGCATCCAAATCAGGAAAGAGCAAGTCAGACTATCTCTTTTCACTGATGATATGATATTTAGAAAACTTGAAAGACGCCACCAAAAGACTACCAGATGTGACAAATAAGTTGAGCAAAGTCTCAGGTCACATAGTAAACGTACACCAATCAGTAGTATTTCTGTATACTAAGAATGGTCAAGCTGAGTATCAAATCAAGGATTCAATACCATTTAAAATAGTTACAAAGAAACTAAAATAGCTAGGAGGATACTTAACTAAGGATGTGAAAGATCTACAATGTCAACTATAAAACATTGATAAATGAAATCATAGATGACACAAACAAATGGAAAAATGTGCTTTTCTCATGGATTGGTAGACAACATCAATAAAATGCCCATGCTGCCCAAAGCGATTTACATTTCTTTTTTCTTTTTTTGCACTTTGGCTGAGGCTGGATTTGAACCCACCACCTTCCGCATGAGCCACAGGCGCCCCCTGTGATTTACATTTCTTTTTTTGAAACTGTCTTTCTTTGTTGCCTAGACTAGTGTGGGGTAACATCATCATGGCTCACTGCAACCTCAGACTCTTGGGCCCAAGCCGTGCTCCTGTCTCAATCTCCTAAGTAACTGGGACTATAGGTGCACATACCATGTCACGGCAGTCATTCTCTGTATTCGGAAGATAAAGGGTCTCACTATGTTGCTCAGACTAGTCTCAAACTCCTGGTCTGAAGCCGCCCTCCTACCTTAGCTTCCCAAATTGCTACTATTATGAATGTGAGCTCCTGCACTCAGCCTAAATTTATGTTTAAAGTCTCCAATTGGCCACAGAACTGACACTTTTTATCTTGACCTTTCATATGAACACTACCCACACAGAATTTCTTTGGCTTCCATCTTTTTTCCCCTTTGCTTTTTGCACCAGAATCAAACAGTGCCTTCTTAAAATTTCATGTGAAATAACTAAAATCCACTGATAGGTTGTATGTGTTTTATTGCCATCTATTAACAAAGTTCTAATAGTCGATTCCTAAGTTGTTTCTGAAGGCTTTTTGTCAAGTAAACTTGTTAATCTAAGGTGATTTCTGGAGCAGGTTGATAATATGTATTCTGAAATAGTTTCTATACATGCTGTTATGGTAAAAGGCAATGCCTTCTATTTTTCCTCCAACTCCAAAATAAACTTAAATTAATAAATTCCTAAAAGATAAGTTGCATTGTTAAATTTTCATTTAAGATTGCTTTCCCTTTAAAGTTCAACTTTTCATTTTAACCTCTTATATCATCTCATGGATGGAGGAACCTCATATATATATATATATATATATAATTTTTTTTTAAAGAATAAAATGAAGGAAATAAAAGGGTCAAGAAATTGCCAGTAGAAATTTATAGACATCACTTTTGTGAAAAAGAATAGATCACTCAGTGAGGAAAAAGGCCATCTATTAAAAAGGATCTACTGATCCCTCACTTTTTAACCCAGAACTAGAATAAAGGCATCAGACAATGTTTTACTTTTATTTTAGATTCAAGGAGAAATGAAACATAGACAGGAGAAGGTATTGAGAGTTGCTTTCATAGTAGCTTAAAGAATAGTACAAAAGTAGGGCTCAGTCACGTCTAATGTGTAAGATATTGAAAGTCAAGTAAACCATGAATGGACAAGATCAATCATGACTAGTGGGAATGTGGAGTCTCAGATGTGCTTAGAATTATTTTTGGTTTCCTAGTGCTGAGACTAAACAAACTAGTGTATTTTGTATGTTACAAGTATTACTGGTGGCAAGAGCCCTGGAGGTGACAACAATGTAAGTCAATAAGGTTGTTAAAAATAAATTACTGTGGTAATGAAGAATTCCTTAGGACAAATGAAGTAAGGGCGCATGCATGTAGTGATGGTTTGCTAAGTTTGGAACTTTGAAGAAACTGTCCAGAGAGGCAAGGTAGACGAAGAAGGTTTGACTCTTCAATGTAGTAAATGAAAACTAAAACTTTCACATTGTTAGTGACATATATCCTTAAAACCTCTAGGTGTAACTACTTTTGTTACAAAATCATGTTTCAAATACATTTAAAGCATTATCAGTGTTTTCACTACTTCTTTTATTACAGAACGTCCCATTTGTCTGTCTGTGAGTTATGGGCAACCAGGACATCTCCTCAACCTCACATGCTTTCTACCGAGGACAAGGAGCCTGCTTATACGATGTAGTCCAGGGCTTGCTGCATTGAATGTTTCTTTCTTGAGCTTGTTGGGGAGCAAATACAGTGTGGGGTGGAAGTTCACCCTCTAGGCTCCTCCCTGCCCTTCTCTGAGGGTGTTTCCACTGAATGTCAGGTGTAATTGATACCGGAATTTCAGGTTCTTGGTCTCACTCATTTGAAGAATAAATCCGCCGACCACAGATCAGTGGTAAGACAGAATTTATTTACAGAAAAGAATACAAAAAACACTAAAGCTCCTGGTAGAGAGATAGAACTCAAGTCGAGAGAGAAAAGTTCTCTCCCTTTCTCTCCCGGTCTCCCCATTAGGGCTCTTAGTCTAGAGGTGTATATATCTGCATGGGTTCCCTCTATATGAGGCCAGGAAAGGAATGGACACAGTCTTCACTGGGACAAGGTGAATGAATGTACTGATGAATGGACACAGTCCATTCACGGAATTGAGGCCTAGGAAACTTACATGAAATTGACCTAGGCATAGGTTCGGTAGTCCTAAGTGCAAAGGGAAGGAGACACCAAAGCCCGGGTTTCTCCCTGGCAGTTGTCCGACCCCTATGGCTATTGGAGCCTCCAGAGGGAGTCAGAACCACCCCCCCTCCAGCCTATCGTCCAGCCCGCTGCTTCCTCTGCTGCTGCCGCCGCAGGGACACCGCCAAGGGGGAGGCGGCAGATCTTCCAACTCTGCTGGGCTGTGCTGGCTGGGGTGCCACCTGTCCTGTATCATAATGGAGGAGGCTAAAGTTAGTGCAGGGAGAGCTCAACTCACACGTCAGGTTTTCACCTACCTCTAAGCCACGGAGATTTGGACTACTTGTGTTTTGGAGTTAGACCTCCATTTCTTTTTCTTATTCGTTCTACAGGTGTTAAAATTCTGCAAACACGCAGATATTCAGAAAAATGTACATGCATACAAAGATATGTATGTGTGCATATAGAGCGTATATATTTATTTATATACTGTGAGAATTTGTAACTAAACCATTTACAATTTTAGGGTTCTTTTATGCCACTTAGGCAAGTATACCACTTCACAGCCTCACACAACCACTTTTACAGACAAATTAAAATGTAATGAATTAGAAAATATTTTTAAAACTTGTAAATCATCAATTTTCTTAAACAGGTAATTGATTTTACTAAATAAAATTTTCTTTTTAATGGCTACTACTTAATAAAAACTTGCTACATCAGAGGCTTAATAATTTTTTTCATCTCTGAAACTTCATAACATTGGTACAAGATTAGTACTATTATTTCAGTTTTAAAGTTTAACAAAACTGAGGCTCAGGTATGTTATTAATTAAAATTACCAAGTTACTTAGAGAGATATGATTCATACCCAGTTTTCCTCAATGGAAAGCCTAAAATTGCTCTTCAAAACTACTAAAATCAAACAAACAAAAAAACAAATAGTATTTACAGGTTTTATTCTCTACTCTCAGAATTCACAATCCTATAATTCTTCATAAAGACATGAGAAAATTATAGAACATAGGTTATAAGAACGGGAAGATCAACTACTCATTTTAAGACTAAACCAATCATAATACGTTTACTATTTGGTGAAGGTATTGCTATATGATTATAAATAAGAGGACCAGCCATGAATCAAACACAGCTCCCAGGAGGCATGAAAACCAGCTTGCATGTGCATTTTACCCTTATGTAGTTCCCCATAGGGTAGTAGCTTCCACTGCAGAATAAATGGCCATACTCCTTGGATACAAAATTTTTCTGACTCATTTAAATGATTGTTGCTCATGTGACCTTGTCTGCCAAATGGAATTGGTACTATTTAGATGTTTTTTTCAGGAGGGATGGAGAATGAGTGATAATTAGAATCTATACTTAACCTGCATTTAACCCAAAATTATATGTTCAATGAAATTGGGCTTTGATTCCAAAACTATAAAAATAAACAGAATAAAATATATCCAATTTTAATCAATGAAAATCACGCTGGTAGAAAGATGTGTATATGCAATCAATTTCCATATGATTTTTCTGAAAGAAATTCTTTAAATAAATTTTTATAGTTATAATTTAATGAATAGGAATCCAATGCACTTTTCAAATAAAAAATTAAGTTGTATATTCAATTTCTGAGCTTTGTTTTTTAGTTCATAAGAATGACAAACCCGTTATTTTTATTTCATCTGTCTGTGTCAGATTCCAGGGACATTGCTATCATTGCCTATTTTATGCCCTGTGAATAAAATTTTAAATCATGAAGATAAAACAATGTTAAAACTTTATTTGGACTAGTTTTTAAAGTAAAAATGATCATGGTAAAAAGAAATTGTAAACATAACAAAATTTAAACTTTGGAAATTTTTTGTTAGCCATTTTTGATACATGAAAATTGCTGTATTCATTATTATATTATCAATATATTATTATTCATTCCTAAATATTACTAATAAGTAGTTTTTTTTTCTTTTGAGACAGAGCCTCAAGCCGTCACCCTGGGCAGAGTGCTGTGGCATCACAGCCCACAGCAACCTCCAATTCCTGGGCTCGAGCAAGTCTCTTGCCTCCGCCTCCCAAGTAGCTGGGACTACAGGTGCCTGCCACAACGCCAGCCATTTTTTGGTTTCAGTCGTCATTGTTTGGAGAGTCCGGGCTGGATTCGAACCCACCAGCTCAATTGTACGTGGCTGGCGCCTTAGCCCCTTGAGCCACAGGCACCGAGCCTAATAAGTTTTTAATCAAAATTTTATCACTGTTGCTAATTTTCCCTGAATTAATAATAAAATACTTAAATGTCAGCTGGGCACAGTGGATCTTGCCTGTAAGCCTAGCACTCTGGGAGGCTGATGTGGGAGGATTGCCAGAGCTCAGGAGTTCGAGACCAGTCTGAGTGAGAGTCAGACCGCAACTCTACTAAAACCAGAAAAATTAGCTGAGGGTTGAGGCTGGTGACTATAGGCTGAGGCAGGAAGACTCTTTGAACCCAGGAGTTAGAGATTTCTATGAGCTAGACTGAGTGTCAGGGCACTCTAAGTTGGCCTGGGCAACAGACTGAGACTGTCTCAAAAACAGAAAGTCATAATTCTGGTTTGGTATAATATATTGAAAATAAAACTGGTTAAATCCAGTTATGATGAGTTTCCTAAAGAGATGGGAAAGTGCCCTCCACCTAATAGGCTGCAAATGGAAAGATCTTCCCATATTTTACTTTGGCACTATCATTGAAACCTTTTCCTATTGTAATTACATCTGTATCGGGATCCTGTGATTTTTTTAAATTTTGCTCACTCGGTGTTTTATGTTGATTCTCATTATATAGGCTCCTCAGCACTCAGGAGAACTAATGCTAATATCAGGTTCATGGCACCCCAAAGAAAATAGTCCATAGTTGTTGTTTCTTTTTTTTTCACATGCCAATCTAATTAAACATTCACTGTAGAAAATCAAAGGACACATGCAGCAAAGCATAGATATGTTTACATAGCAGTTTTCAGGTGTCTGACAACACTGATGAAGGTGCTAGATTGTTTATTTACTTATTATAAAGCAACCAGGCTCCACTCAATGTAAAGCAAAGATAGAGTTTTTGTTCAAATTATTCTTAAGGGAGTTAAGTATTATACAATAATGAGTGATAGAAGGAACAACTAAAGTAATTCAGCTGCAAATTAAACAAGACAATTACCCAGTACGGGAGGGACATAAAGTTCGTATACAAAATTGCACAGGAATTTTATGTCCACCCTGAAAAATGGCTGAGATAGGACAAAATGCTAACGGGATCAAAGGTGTTTTGTGGTTTGTTTTCTTTTTAGGAATATCTTATTATGTTCAATTGCTCTTGCATTTTCCCAGTCTTTGGGATAGCAGAATTATGCTCTATTTTATATAATTTTTTCAACAACAACAACAAACCTCCACTATTTTTTAGATGGTCTACAAAGAGGTATCGATGTGGAATTGGCTCTTGTTCTATTTTAGTTTTCTTCCTAGCTAAAAGAGATAGATGAATGTGTTCTTCAATATTTGTTTCTTGCCCCACTTATTTAATCTAAATCTATTTAGAGATTTTGTTCTCTACTTCCTACTTTTTTTTTGTTCTCTACTTATAGAATTCAAAATCCTATAAGTCTTCATTAACACATGAGAAAATTACAGAATATAGCTTATAAGAAAGAGAAGATCAACTCCTCATTGACTAAACCAACCTTTTGTTCAATATTTGGTTGTGTTTTTATATGTTCAATTTTTCCTTTAAAGCTGGGACCCTCACTAGACCTAATAAATCAAAAAGGAATTAAATATGCACATTTTGGCTAACAAAGTAGTGATTCTTTATTTTTATTATTATTATTTTTTTTTTTGCAGTTTTTGGCCAGGACTGCATTTGAACCTGCCACCTCTGGCACATGGGGCTGGTGCCCTACTCCTTTGAGCCACAGGCGCTGCCCTCACAATGGAGTAATTCTAAAATTCAGATTAACTAGACATTTTCAAAATTTACTAGGCAGGAGACAAGGCACATTATGCTATACAAATCTATATTTACATATGAGGTACCTAGTGGATGTCCAGGAAATCTTTATTGGTGGTGATGAATACAGCAATCCAGCTATCCATGGGGAAGGAAGCAAGCAAGAATCTGGGTGTAGCTTATTGACTTGCATTACTGGGTCATCAGTCTGTTTTTACAATTTTGCTCTTTTATCAAAATTTCTTGCTCATTTTTGCCTTTTTTGGATGTGCACTCAAACATTATGCCTTCATAGTCTAAACACCACCTCTAGTCTTTGTACCTATTCCTGACATATAATTCAAACTGATACTATTTGAATTCACATTTGAAATGAGTGAGCAGAAATTTTAGAAATAAAGGAATGAATTATGCTGTGACAAACACACTTGTAAACTTAAGTAAAGAAAATCTTTTTTTTTTTAAACAGAGTCTCATTTTGTTACCATTGGTACAGTGCCATGGTGTCACAGCTCACAGCAACCTCAGTCTCCGGGGGCTTAAGCGATTCTCTTGCCTCAACCTCCCAAGTAGCTGGGACAACAGGTGCCCACCACAATGCCTGGGTATTTTTTGAAATAGGGTCTCGCTCTAGCTCAGGCTGGTCTCGAACCTGGAGCTCAGGCAATCCACCCACCTTGACCTCACACATGCTAGGATTACAGATGTGAGCCAGCACGCTCAGCCCAGTAAAGAAAGTCGTATGCAAACAATATCTTAATTTCCCTAAGTCTGCACATTAGTACCTAAGTATTGGTACTACGTGAAGTATTCCCATGTTTAAAGTGGTTGTTCTAGAAATACTAAATAAGCAGAGGAAAGAATGACCTAGAAGTTTTATCCAAAAAGGAAAGGATGCATATTCATCCTAAATAATCCAAATGGTTTTTCCCTTTGCATGAGTATGTGCAGTGATAATAAAGCTTGTGTAGCATATCAATATTACTCATCTTCTCAATCAATCATTAAATCAAACAATCAGCAAATGTTTCTTCTCTGCACACCAGATACTCTGCTGGGACCTCTGGGGATACAAAGTAACATAAGATCTTGTTTCTACCTTCTGGACTGAGAAGATAAGCTATTTAAAGCTAGGAAAAGTAATATCATTACCTACTAAGGTATAACATAAATGAGAGAAATAGAGAAAAGATAATTTATCATCCGAATAAATACCCATGAAAAATGGAAGTACAGGGTAACAAACCAGAAACTTAAGACAAATGTCTCTTACAGTGCTTTTAGGTTGTTTAAAGAAATACTGTTGTTTTGTTTTTTTAAATAAAAGTCAAAAGTGTGAAGTGGGCAAAATTCAATAGCTTTTTTCTTGTCTCACTTGTTTCGTTTTTCTTCAGTGTTCATCAAAATTTATAGACAATCCAGATGTAGACAGATACCTTGTCAAGATTTCTGAGGAGAGTGACTTTGAAAATCAAGTTCAAGGGTATTTCCAGACTGAGGACAGTCCTAAAGAGATGCTACCGGTACAGTTGCTCTTCACTTAACTGCCTACAGTGTCTCTTGTGCCTGTCCTGGGTCTCCTCGGGCCTCCAGGTAATCAGCAGTGCTGTATTGTGCCTTTAATTTTCTCTCCCCAAGGTAATGGTGTGTACGTGGTATTTTTGAAACAGAAACAGAAAAAAATGTGGTGAGTGTATTCACAGCCTGGCCCTAGCACTCTGAGGTTACACCTGTATTTCTTTCTTTTTTTCAATTTTTTTTTATTAAGTCAAATACACATAGACCACGAATACATTTATGCATATGTGGGGTACAATGTGTTGATTTTTTTATACAATCTGACGTAGTTACATCAAACCAATCAACATAGCTTTCACCTCATTTACTTGATTATTGTGTTAAGACATTTATGTTCTACACTTGACAGATTTGACTTGTACCCTTGCAATATGCTCCACAGGTGTGGTCCTGCCTTTTACCCTCCCTCTATCAAACCTCCCCCCACACCTCCCTTCCCACTCCATTTCTCTCCTTCTTCCTGGGCTATAGTTATGTTCTATCTTTCATAACAAATTGTGGGTAAATATAAGTAGGTTTCATAGAAATACTGAGTACATTGGATACTTTTCCCCCATTCTTGAGATACTTTACTTAGGAGAATATATTCCAGGTCCCTCCATGTAAACCTAAAAGAGGTAAAGGCTCCATCTTTTTTTAAGACTGCATAGTATTCCATGATATACATATACCACAATTTATTAATCCATTCATGGATTGATGGGCATTTGAGTTTCTTCCATGACTTGGCTATTACAAATTGAGCTGCAATGAATAATCTGGTCCAAATATCTTTTTTGCAAAGTGATTTATGGTCTTTTGGATATACTCCTAGTAGAGGAATTGCAGGATCCAATGGCAGGTCAATTTTTAGATCCCTGAATGTTCTCCAAACTTCTTTCCAAAAGGAACATATTTGTTTGCATTCCCACCAGTAGTGGAGAAGTGCTCCCTTTTCTCTACATCCACATCAACATCTGTAGTTTTGGAATTTTGTTATGTGGGCTATTCTTACTGGAGTTAGATGGCATCTCAAAGTGGTTTTGACTTGCATTTCTCTGATGATTAAAGAGAACTATGAAACTTTGACAATAGAAATAGCCAAAGATGTCAACAAATGGCAAAACATACCAAGCTCATGGTGGGAAGAATCAACATTGTTAAAACAGCCATACTACTCAAAGCTATCTACAGATTTAATGCAATCCCCATTAAAGCACCTCTGTCATACTTTAAAGATCTGGAAAAACTAGTACTTCATTTTATATGGAAACAGAGAAAACCTTGAATAGCCAAGACATTACTCAGCAAGAAAAACAAATCAGGTGGAATCACACTACCAGACTTCAGACTATACTTTAAATCTACAGAACAGCATGGTATTGGCACAAAAATAATAGAGAGATAGATGTATGAAACAGAATTGAGAACCAAAAGATGAATGCAGACACTTATCGTCATTTGATCTTCAATAAGTCTATCAAAAAACTTAAATTGGGGGAAAGATTCCCTATTTAACAAATGGTGCTGGGTGAACTGACTGGCGACATAGAAGACTGAAACTGGACCCACACCTTTCACCTTTAACAAAAATTGGCTTTCACTGGATAAAAGACTTAAACCTAAGTCAGGAAACCGTAAACATTCTTGGAATGTCATGTCTCTGGTATAAGCAATAAAAGAGAGAAGCTGAATTTCAACTAGCGATTTATTGCAACTCGTCTGAGAGTTTTCAGAGGTGCTTGGGAGGACAGCTCTTCAGGCAGATCCTGGTCACAGCCTGTCCCTGCAGTACCCAAGAGCAGTGAGACAGAAACGGAAGAATTTTACAACACAATGTCAATTAGAAACGGTAGAGGTGCACTTTTCAAAGCAATAGTGATTCTCATTCCTAAGACTGGGATATGCAAACAAATTTTTAAATAGAAAGAAATTGTTTTGCTCTTGGAAGTACCTATTTGCTGTATTAACATAGGGGGGAAACAGTAATAAAAGGAAACGAATCAAAGAGAGTATCTTTACTTATCCTCTGGTTACATAACAGAAATAATTGAAGGAAAACATATGAGTAGATTATCTAGAAGGTGTAGAAAATTCCAAACTGGTAAGATTTTATCTGGGCAATTTGCTCCAGTTTCCTATTTCCCTGTTAATAAGTGATAATGTATAAAAAGAATATTAATGTATATTCTTAAAGGACTTAGAAGATATTATGATAGTATTATATGAATAAAAATCATATTCTTTAATGAGTAAGTGAAATATAAAATACTGTTTTCTGATCGAGAAATGCCTCAAAAGTTACTGAACCTTACAACTTTAGATTTCAAATATGGAAGCCTTCTATGAGCTAATGGGTGTCTAGGAATGTAATATGGAATTACTAATGACTAAAAAGTAGTGTTTTTGAGTCAAGCACTGACTCTAACCAAATCTAGATTTCGAATTTTTGTTTCTTATGGTTAATTGACTTAACCAAATTAGACAATTTGATTTACATCTTAACTGAGATATCTATATTTCCAACCCTTTTTCATCACTTTTGCCAAATTAACTCAGTGAAAAGTTCACAGACATTAAATTTATAATAATTCTGCAAGATATTTTAAAAACATGCAGGTTATAATTAGCTACTGTAGCTGATAGTATTACTGTGGAAGGCATTCATGGTTGATCTTCTTCTTGTCACCCTCTATGCTTAAATGTTGCAGTACATTCATTATTTTTATCTATTGAAGCTATGCTCAAGAATTTATGAAGCAATGCATAAATCAGTTTTAAATTCTGATTTTGATTCAATAGGGAACTCTTCCAAGGCAGTAAGCTGTGATTCTGACTAAATGCCTAGTATTAAATATTAGGGATTAGTATATGCCATTGGCAATCAGGCAATCATTCTGAAAGTTAGAAGTCAGGAAAGTTCAATTTAAAAGAAAAAATTATATATATATATATATATATAAAAATATGATCCTCTGTAAGCTGACCACCTCAGGGACTATAACAACCTGGTCGACACATATAGGTGGTCAACATAACGAACTTCCACTGAGTACGTGGTACCTATGTGGCCTATGAAAACTATGTCAACCTAAGAAGGTGGCCAATGTAGGGAAGTTGTCAACCTCTGGAAATTCTATTTTACACACACACACAAACATCTATACACCTGCACCTCTAAATTCTTCTCTTAATTTACATATTTTAAACCATCTATGTATATGGACAGTGTGAAGACCATTTCAAAATGATCAGAAAGTCCAGTCACTGGGATATCTATGACCTCAGCTGTGACGTAATATTATCTGTAAAAACTCTACCTCATTTAGTTACTGACAGTAATTAAGAATCACAATTAATATCTCTTATTATAATTATGACAAAATTGTGTACACTTCACTAGTGTTTATAAGCAACAAATTAATTTTGCTATAATCCCCAATTCATGGATGAATACATGTAAATGAGGACTCAGAAAAGCCAACTGACTTACTGTAACCAATGTCAAATTGAAGATAACAAAATCACCTCTGAAGGCTCTGTCATTGAAAAGCAGATTTCACCTTAAATTCATGGACACTTGTTATTCTCATAAACCTTCTACTCAAAGGAAAGATCATGGAATTGACCTTCAGTTAACCAGGTTGTAATTCTGAATCTGGCAGTGTCTTTGAAATAAGCTATTTTCATGGTCTAAGTATTAAATTAACTAAAGAAATTAATAAATACTTTTGCACTATGATAATTTATTCTTCTTAGTAGTAGTAGTAACTCACTTATGCTTAATGCCACACCACTCTTCCCAGATTAGAGATAGAGAAGCTAGCTAGTTTTAGATAAATTAGTTCCCAAGTACAGAAAACAAAATGAGGCTGTATCAGGATAAATGTAATTTTTATCAGCTGTGCTTCTTTAGGATAAGAGCAATCCAACCAGATGTGGAGAAATGAGGGAAGGCCTTTAGGAGAAATTTTAACAGACAGAAATGGGCTAGGAGAATGAATGTAAGCTGCAACCATTCTAGAATAGAGTTGATGCTAAACAAATGTGTGGAATTCAGAACTGTCTGGGAAGGAAACTGCAGATGCAATTAACTGTTTGTAAATTCTTAAAAAAAATGAAAAAAAGGAATTTTCTGGGTTTTTGTTGCTATAGCCCAATGGCATTACCAGCTCCAGTTATATGCTGTGTAGAAACAAACATGCAGACATTTACAAACATACACACACACAGGATATGCTTAATTCCTTGGAAGATTAGGATTGCATTAAAAACAAGTAGGTAGAAAAAAATATGAATTAATGAAAGAATTGCTCAATCTCAATTTTTGCTCCTTATTCTCTCTCTTAAAGCTTTCCTCTAATAGAAACTTTCCCTGGAAAAGAGAGCTCGCTGAATCTGCACGATGATTCATAAAACCCAAGGTAAAATAAAATTTATAGAATGATGAAAACATGTCATTTTCTCTTATGCTCATAAATTTTCAAATTTACTTCTTAAAAATTTTACAAATCTTTCTAGCAGCCTTGTACAATTCTAGCTGAGGGCCTGTTGTGTAGGGCGTGTCAAAAACCTTTGAGCTAATAACTGCGTCTGGGATGGTGCCTGTGGCTCAAAGGAGAAGGGTGCTAGCCTCATATCCCGGACGTCGTGGCAGGATCAAACCCAGCCCTGGCCAAAAACTGCAAAAAAAAAAAAAAAAAAAAAAGCTTAATAACTGCACCTGGCTCGATATACTTCAGCTGTAATATTTTTAGGGAATATTATGCATTAGCTCAATTTTGCATTTTTACTGAAATGCCTGAGACCTATTATTGCTGAAGAAGTTAAATTCACTTTCTTCTACCAAAAAATGTTTTTAAAAATCTATGTTCATAGTTTCTTCAAGCTACAATCTGAAAATCCTTTATACATACACTAAACACATGAAGGGAATAGCCTATAGAAAGAACATTGTTCTTTGAAATACTATGTCTCTCATCTGATTAGTTAGCAATTTGTACAATTCCATCTAAATGGATGCAATGCTGATATCACTGTTTATTTTATTATAGCAGTAAAATAGGTACAGTGCTATCTGCCCTGCTTGCTTATAGTATTACTCATAAACAATTTTGTATACACTCTATTTCAGTTTCCCAGCTTGATTATCCAACAATCTGAACTAAAATATTTAAGGAAAAAAATGGAAGGCTAATTGCATAGAGATTTTTAAGCTCTTCTACATACAACGGGATTTGCTGGTGCCAATGAAGGTAAAAAAAACGTATGCCTTCTTTCATATCCTAACTAATTCCCTCTGCTCATTAAAAATGTCCACAGAGAAACTAAATGGGGTTGAATATGGAAATAGTATTTTCAGTAAAAACAGTATTTAGACAGAAGAAAATATTCCTTGGCTATATGTATAACTTTTGAATTGCTTTAACTCTGGAATATTTCCTGAATTTTAGAATGGTGCGTCTAATGATGTAAGAACGATAAGGTTCTTTATATTAAGAGCATTCATTTCATTCTCTTACAATTTTCTATTCGATGTCTCTCTCCTACTCTTAGTAAGTGAATAGGATCACTTATGAGATATCAAAGAAGGAGCCCTAGTGATAAAAAGCTCAAAATATGTAACACAGAGTAGTGAGATGCGTATAAAAATCTGTTATCCTAGAATGGAAAATAGAAGTTAAACTGAAATTTTTTTAAGAATATAAAAGCAGGACAAAATGGAATTCTCTTAAACTTTGAAAGCATCTCAAAAATGGCCATAAAATATAATACTTAAGCACAGTTAAAGTACAGTTGAATTGATTGCAAAGTTTGAAAGAGAGCTGCCTAAAATATTCATGGACTTAGAGGTCAATACATTCAGTTAATAACTTCAGTGTTTTTAAAACGAAGACTTTTCCATCAGATTATTAATACACATGGCTTTTAATTCACCCTGATTTGGGAGTAGGGGCAACACTTTTGTCCTCACCACTGCCCTTGCAACTACCCACTCTATAATTTTTCCTTTTCTGGATCGAATTTCAGTCTCTCGTCTCTTTTAGGAAATAAATGAACTGCCTCCTTCTAAATATAGCTAGAAAGATCCATCCTAAATATGCCATTGATCCTGGAGCATATTTTTCTTTTTGAGACTTCTCCGGGCTCAAGTCTCATCCTCTTTGGTCTACGTGCCCGCAGGTGGGAAGCTGGCTCTGAGCTCTTTCCCTTTCCTTAATCTTCTCCTCCACTCGCTCAGGTACCGCAATATTGGTCCCTCCAGTGCTAGAGCAGTGTTTACGGGAGACAGAGAGGAGAAGCCATGAGGGTTTATTTAAATGGTAGGTATATAATCTGCATTTGGTTTTCTCTGGGTGTGGGAGTTCCCAGCACATAATTCTCTTCAATCTTGGAGGAAGTGTGGGTGTTGTTTGGGTGACCTTTCTCCCTATTCCCCAATTTTTCTCCCTCATTTATATTTCCCTGAAGCAAACCATGCCTCCTCTGACCACTCATGCTTTTTCTCTCTGCTGTGTGGTGTCTGAAGTCCCTCTCTGGCTACTCCACCATGTCCCTAGCATCGTCCTTTGGTCAGAACCTCATTCATGTGCCTTCCCAGAAAATATGTGATATGCATGTTTTTATCCATACAACCTTGTGCTGTCTTATACTCTGAAGGCGAAGGCATTCACAAACAGCCCTCTTTTCTTTTCTGTCTCAGCTGCTTGTTAAGTGCTGGCTCTAAATTTCAGACTTTTCAGGATTTCAGATAGCAGCCCCTCACACTTCAGGAAATATGGAATCAAGTTCTCCGTGTGATCCTCTTGGACTCCTAAGGTGAGAGACAATTATTCACACACACACCCTCATCCACATTTGGGAAGTTTTGGAAATTCAGTCCCCAGATGTCTTCCTCCAAAAAACGAACTGCTCTGGGCTGCTCAGGTGTTCAGCCAATACTTTGTCTTCTCTTAATCAGCCTCAAGGTCAATGATGCTGGTTAAGTCAACTTCACAATCTTCTGTCATTATGTGCCTATTCATCCTAGCATATGTTATCAGGATTTGGAGTACCAGGTTCCTACTGTGTTAGTTACTTTTGACTTACAGAAATTCAGCCATGACCGTAAGATAACATAAGAAGGGTCATGCTATTGTATTTAGCGCTCTCTGTCTCATACACACACACACATTCACAAAGTAGATCCAAGTTATTCACCACCTGGTTCTTAGTGCATTTGTAAGTTTACACAAAAAGGCAATAGGGGAAGAATCAACATCTACTCCCTTTAATACCATTTATATTTTTAAATCATTAAAAATTATGTCCTTATAGCAATCTTTTATAATATTTGTTCTTTGAAGTGCTGAAAACTCTAGCACCTCTTAATTTATCCCAACATAAAATATGCCTATAAAATCTAAGACATAAAATAATTACACATTAGCAAGTCACACACTTGTCTGGTCTGGAGAGTTATTGAAAGGATAGTGTTAGAGGTGAAGTTGAGTTTTCAGAGGATTATATGATTTTTTTTCATACATGTACATGGAATGAAAAATTCCTGTTCCGACAATCATGTCTCCTCATCCTCTTATGATTTTCCAAAAACAGTCATCTGCAAGAAATAAAAACTTTAATGAGACGCGAAGCACCACTTTTAAGTGCTGCGCAAGGTAAACTTCACAATACCACACTCAGATTCATATTTGGCTTGGTTTAAAGTTCTAATCTAGATCTTGAAAATAATTTTTCAGTGTCCCTATGGAGGACAGAGGGTGGCAAAAGGCAAGTCCACATATGTGTGTTAGCGTGTGCACGCACACACACACACACACACACATAGGCACACTACATCAATTTGTATAGAACAGGTCGTTCTACCACAGGAGTATTATCACAGTCTAAGGGTGCTCAATACTAGAAGCAAACTTCTCGTTCACACTACATTTCCAATGTGCATCACTGTGGTCATTGTTAACACTCAGGAATCCAAGGCAGAACATACAGAATGCTGAAAATTTCATAGCCTCCTAAACTTCCCCAAAACACACTATCCATGACTCACAGCTCAATATTATTAGCCCCAAATCATATATTTAGACATAACTTCAAAGCAGGCAGAAACATACTATTCTACCTGTGCTTAAATGGAGAAGAGAATCAAAATATTTGGAAACATCCTTAATGAATTACACAAGCCTCTTAATCCAACCAGCTGCATAGATGAAAAGAGAGAGACGAATGTGATCACTTATTTAAAAGCAACAGTAGGAGCACCTGTTATCCTCAGAGCATGGGCTAATGTAGCAGCTCTCAGCCCGTGGTCTGCAGATCAATGGGTATCTCCAAAATCCAAAATATTTTCATAATTACACTGGGATGCGCTTTGCTGTTTTTACTTTTATTCTCTCATGAATTTACAGGGGAAATTTCCAGAATCTAAAGGACATGTCATATCACAACAGATTGAATCCAGCTCCTCTCTATTAAACTGGGAATAAAAGAAATTTAGAAATGTATAAAACAGTGCCACTCTTTGCTACTTTTTTTATCCAAAAATATAGTTTATGAAAATACATTGTTATTTCAACAAATAATGGGTCTATTGCTATTATTTTAACTGAATGAACAAATACCTGACCCTTGCAACAATTTGGAATGCCTTTCAAGGTGATTCTAGCTTCAGAGTTCTCCATGGGATTGGCACAGATCTTTGTTGTTGTTTTAGTAATAATTATATTTTTCCCTTTCTTCCTTTAATCATGCACACATGTTGCTTCTGAAGCACTTTCTGGTAAATTTCTTGTTTGCAGCTCTCTGCCTCAGTGCCTATTTCCAAGAGACTCTATTTGAAATAGTTGGTGCAAGGAATAATCCAAGGAAGCAGATTCTAAAATTGGATTTTAGGGCTCCATCACCCACTGGCCAGCAGATCACATCCCTGGTGTAAAATGCAGCACTGACAGCACATGCTATATGACAATAGTGCACGGGGTTCAATAGTGTGCAGGGATGGACCCTGCATGGCAAGTGTTTAGGATATGTGCAATGAATGATAATAGGAGAATTAGAGAGTGGAATGGCTTTTGCTTGTACCCTTTAATGATGTAGAGAAAGATCAAGACTAAGAGAGGTTAATTATCAGTTAATGGTAAATGGTGAAAGCTATATTAACTCTCCTACTCCTTGTCATAATATAGGGCTTTGGAGCATACAATGAGTATAAATTTTTATACTAGACAGGCAGAAAATGCTGAGGATCAGTCTAGGGTGCAGTTGTCATAAAAGTAGAGTTCTGAAGGGTTGAATTTTAAAGTCAGTAGCTTATTACCTGTCTGGGCTGATAGGAAGAAAGAGAATCCTGAGACATGATGCACTTGAAAACTTTGAACCCTTGGATTCTCCTGGGCTTTCTTGGGATAACCCAATTGCATCTGCTGTGATAGATGTGCTTTTTACTAGGACAGAATGAAATTTTCTCAGAGCCTTGACATGCATCAATTTCCCTAACAAAAAATATTCTTTCACAGTCTTATTAGCAAGGAGGAGTAGAAACATGTTATATTTATTTGGAATGGCCTGCAATTTACATTTATGGTCTTGCTGCTGTATTAACCATCCTACTCTTTGTCATAGTATGGTACCTAGCAACTGGACCACCTGGACATTTCATTTCACACATTGCTGGTCGACACTACATATATTAATAGGAATGAATGAGCAAGATGTGGCACAAACTATAAAGGAAGAAGTTGACAAGTTAGACATGATCAAAATCAAAAATGTCTTACTCTTCCAAAGTCAACACTGAAAGAATGAAAACACAAGCTATCAATTAGGAAAAAAATATTTAGAAATCATATATGTAAAATAAAAGACTATGTAGAACATGTAAAGAACTCTCAACATCAATAAGAATACTCATTTTTTTAAGGTGAACAGAAATTTGAATATATAATCAAAGAAGATATGGGATGTAAGAAATAAGCACATGAAAACATATTCAGCATCATTTTTAATTAGGAGAAGAAAGACTGAAATAGCAACGAGACATCATTTTATAACCACAGCTACCACAGCTAGAATGCCCATAACAACCAGTACCACTGCCCATACCAAGTGTTGAAAAGAACTGGAACTTGCATTCACTGTTGGCAGGGATGTGAAAGAGTATAAACATTTTAGAAACAGTTTTTTCCTTCAATAGTTAAACATACACCAACAAGGTAACACAGGCAGGCCATTCCTGTGTTATTCACCCAGGAAAACTGAAAATATATGTCTATACAAAGACTTGTCCACAAAGGTTCACACCAACTTTGTTATTAGTAACAGTGAAAAACTGAAAACCAACTGTTTACCCACAGGAGAGAGGACAAATTTTGGTACATGCATACCATGGAATCCCACCCTTTCATGCAGAGGAACAGAGGAGCAATCTATTGACATATCCAACAGCATAGATGAATCTCCAGATAATTATGCTATGTGGAAAAAGACAAAACTTGGACATTTGAGGATTACACCAGAGTAATTAAAATTGAAAACTAATCAGTAGTGAGAGAGGCAGATTGATGGTTGCCTGGTGATTAGGTAGGACCTTTGTTTTTTGTATCACAGGAGATGGCTCAATGGAATTGGGAATTGTCAGGGCAGAGGTCACAATATTATCTTCACCAGGGATAAGGACCAAGACCATCTAGTATAAACAGCATTAGTCTCCAGCTGAAACTCCTTTTAAATGCTCTGCATTTCTGCTCACAGATAGGACTGTGTTACTTTAAGATGTGAGTCTAATTATATTCCTCAATTTGTCAAAAAAGTAGCAAAGTCCCTGTTCCCACTCTTCAAATCATTTGTCCTCATTCTTCTGATGTGGCTTTGGGAACAAGTGCCGTACTTTTGATAGAAAATTCTGCCAGCAACCCAAGGAGATAGGAATTGTCACCTGCAATTTTTTTTTAGCTGAAAAAAAAACCTGAGACACGGGAGCACTAACTTGCCTATAGTGTCCCAGCCAACAGCAGAAAAGCTAGCGTTCAAAACCAGATCTGTCTGACTCCAGAAGGGTGACAACTCTCACTATACTATCTAACGCACAAGAGACAAAAGAACCTCTCAACAATTTCTTACCTCCTGCAAGCAGTTCTTTTAAAATCTGCAACTGTGCTTTGTGCACATGCATACACACAAAATCAATAAACTTCACTCCCACTCCTTTTAAAAAATTCATCAACTCATTAATAATTTTTCCCTCATGGGTCTTTAAGTGCTCTTCAGTGTTTATTGAACCCATGTGCTTTATTTAAAATTAGATGAGGCAGTACTACAAAAAGGTGAAGAGTTTAAGAGCCAGTTTTCCAACTACAGGTTGGAATAAACTGGTATTAAAAAAAAAATCTGAGATTTCACTGTCTATCCTGGGGGACTCCCATCCTTCACCCACTTTAGCCCTGGCTGTGAATTTCTTTCATTAATCACACCATCATCATATCAGAATACTGAAGAAACTTGTTATACTTCATCAGCCTCTTAAATCTACTGAAACATTTTATTTTTCAGTTTTAACCTTTGCCTCTACAATCCATATTTTAATTATATTGTCCATATCTGCTTTTGGATATCATCCTGCAGACTTTCTGATGGTTAAATCATACAATTATGTTTATATAAACCAAAAAAAATGGCTTGATAAATATCCTTAACATTGGAAAAATCCAATGTTTGAATTCATATGTTAAGTTCAGTCTAGTACTAGATGTAAGGCAAATTTTTCAATCTATATGAATTTTTTTTTTGCTTGATTGTTAAATGAAAATATTTATCATATATTTCAGGGTCTCAAAAATTAACTATGTCAGATAAAAACACTTGAATTATTTTATGTAACCTAAAATAGGTATTAAAATCATCAGGTGAGTTCTTATTTATGTCTTTTTCCTTTAAAACTGTTGAATAATTACAAATAATCCACCAATCTCTTTCCTACCTGAAATAAATAAGAACTGGAGCGTATGCTGGTGGTAGAAAAATTTAGTTGTTCAGAGAGAATGGATGAAAGGCCCCATTCTTGGCAAGGGAAAACATTCCCAGAAAACGGGAAAAACAGAGAAATAACCTGAGCAAAGTAGAATAAAAATAGTTTAGCTAGCTCACTTCTAAACTAATAGTTAAATTACTTGTCTGAGCAGTTTCTGCTTTTACTGGAAGCCTGGCCTATAAAGATACAGTTTGTAAACATAAACACCTCTGCTGTGTCTTTACTCACTCTGAAGACCAATGGCCATAGCCAAAGCTGGGTGCAAGGCCTGGGAAGGAACATTAACCAGGCTGACCCCTGTCCAGTCAACAATCAAAGCAAATACCCATTGTGGAGTATTTGTATTATGGCCAGCACCAAGATCAAGGCAACAGCTCAAGCCCTGAGATATGAACAAGAGAGCTTCTACCCTTTCCCATGAGGGAAAATGCCTCTGGGTGAAGATAAGGGGACAATTCTTTTACACTAATTCTTCAGAGGAGGACTGATGTTCCTGCCTCTGCTCCACAGAGAAGCTAGGTGTGTCTAACCTCCCCCAAGAGATCTGTGGTGTGACCACAGACAGGTGGCTGCCCCCACACAAGGCTCAGGTTCCAGATATCCCAAGGTGCCCAGACCCTTAAAGTTAACAATTATAGATAGAATAAGAACTAACTTGCTTACTCAGAGAAACAACTGTTGTTTTATTCCCTTCCTCAGCTTACCCTCTCTGCTAAATGAGAGAATAGCCTTCAGTGAAAGCTAGGTGGAACAAACACCCAGAGCCACTTGCGAAAGCCCCATAAGTTAGTGGTGTTCCCTGGGTCCCACCTTTGAAAACTTTATTCTGAGTGTCCTGCCTTTTTATTTCTCTCTCCTTTTAACTTTATTTTTCTTCAGTTGATCACTGGCAGTTCCACAGGTCTTAAGGGACCCTCCCCTCAGGACAGGACCCACCAGAATTGGAAAGAGTTAAATTACTTCAAGACACTAGCATGCAAAACTTTTTCATTTTTAAAAAAAGTGTTAACAAATCATATTTTTACGTAGCAATGAAAAACATTTTAATTTGAAAAGACTTTTTTTTTTCTTTTTTAGGTATGTGACTCCTTTATAAAAAAAAATAAAATATAAAAGGAAGACCATTCTGGATCAATTGAATATTTCATAGGATTTAGAGTGTGCCAATGTGGACTTCTTTGCTGAATATAGGAACTGAGGCTAGATTGAACTGAATTGTTCAGTAAAGGAAGAAGAGGTATGGGGAGAAGAAATTAGAGTTCTTTGAAGCCATTAGATGGGAGAGGCGGTGCTAAGAGAAAAACAGTGATCGGGGAATAAAAATAGTTCAGGAGGTCCAGACTGGGTCCAAAACTATTAAAAACTTATTACAAATGATAACCACAGTGTGGTACAGTAGACAAAAAGACATTAAAGAAAACTTTTAAAAGACTTAAAGTACATTTAAAAGAATTAAGAGATACATGATATGTGTGGTGTATATGTGTGTGTGGTTCTGTCTGTTATGAAGATTATCAAGCATAAGACTTTCCCCATAACCCTGTTTCTTTATATACAATTAATGTTCTGAGTGCCCAGACCAGGCTCTTATGCCTGTGGTGTGAGGAGTCTATGGAACTTATATAGGAGAAGAAGGTATTGTCATTATTGGAGTTTAATCTAAGTATAGGAAATAGCAACAAAACAGAACACAGAGTCAAAAAATGTAGAGAATCAGAGACAACAAGACAGTGAGAATGAAAGCTTACCTGGAAATTTTATGACATGAAAAAAAAACTGCGTAAACATATTTAAAAAAAGATATGTAAAAGTCATGTTGACCCTCATCTAATATTTTTAACACAGTGATGTTTATGTGATTTTATATGTATATGTGCATGTGTGTATATATATGTATATGTGTGTATGTATGTATACGTATGTATATATGTTATATATATATGTGTGTATATGTGTGTATATATATGTATATGTGTGTATGTATGTATACGTATGTATATATGTATATATATATATATACACATATATATGCATGTATACAGTAGACCTTTGATGTGAGGGTTAAAAGTATCAACCCATCATACGGAAGAAAATCAACAAACAACTTTTGGATCCTCCAAAACTGAACTAATAATAACCTACTATTGAACCAGAAGCTTTTACAAATAGCATAAACAGTCAATTAACACTTTTTTTGTATATTGTATATATTATATTCTTAGAACAAAGCTAGAGTAACAAAAACATTATTATGAAAATTATAGGGAAGATAAAATATATTTAGTATTTATTACATGAAAGTGGCTCATCATGATCATGAAATTCTTCTTTCTCGTAGTCTCCGCATTGATTAGGCTAAGGAGGAGGGGAGAGAGGGGGAGTTGTTCTAGAGTCTAGAGGGTGGCAGAGGCAGAAGAGACCCAGGTTAAAGTGGACCTGCACATGCAAGGCTGTTAGTCAAGGCTCAGATGACAACCCGCACACACATTCATATACACATATGAAAGTATATGTACCCATTGTCTTGTACTTTTTGTCTATAATATTGGTATCTTTATACTTTTTTTATGTTCATTTTTCCTTTTCCGTTAAAGACTTTAAGACAGGAAAAGAAATCAAGGTCATTAGAAATGAGGCCTTGTTAACAGAAGCAAACTCAAACTCTGCACAATAATTTACTGAGAATAGTCTGATCCAAATGTGTGTGGCTGACCTGGAGCACATGTGCTCACGAAAGGCCCTGAGACAATGTGCCTGCAGTAGTTGGGTTACACTTTGGTTTGAACCGTTCGTGGAGACAGGAATTACACACATGACACTAAGTCATTTTGTGAAGGATGTATATTGGTTTGGCCTGAAAAGGTGGAACATACGGGGTGGGGGGTTAAAAAAAAATGAAGCTTTGTTGAAAGACTTTAAATGTTTTAAAGTCTGGATGTCTGCTAATCAGAGACAAGCCTCCTGACATCTAGGGAGACTCAAGTGATCTGTTTAGTAAATGGATCAGGTGTGATTTAAGCTCGCCCTTGTGTAGCCTTTGACCTGTTAGTAAGTTTCAAAGAAGGGAGAGATCAAAGAAGGGAGGGAGGGATGGTGCTTGTCCAACCCCACTTCTCACGGCGGCCAGCAAGTCAGCTTCAGGGCATTTCTGAGTTCCTTTGACTAAGAGGGGTCTATTTTGCTTAACATCTTATTTCAGGTCACAGCCTTTTACCTACTTTTGTGTTAAAATAAAACCAAAGAAAAGAAACATATTATACCTAATAAGGATATTAAAGAAGAATATTTTCTAAGCCTTTTATCAAGGCCTTTTTTCAGGACAGTGTCCTTGCCCCCAACTATGTTTTTCAAATCCCCATCATAATGTCATCTCCAAAGCCCTGCAGAATTTATTGATTTTGAGTCTCATTCATGACAAAACAAATCTTCTATAGCCTTGGCAATGTGGCTGTTTCACAAATAACTCAGGTTTGTTGAAAAGAAAGAGTCTTTGCTTCTTTCTCCTTTGGTCCAGCAAAGATTTTGTGCATCGGTCTTTAAAACAATGCTTTTTATCTCCTCGAGTGTTTCTGTTGGGCGGCAGTCACTTTATTAGTCCTCAGATGATTTATGTATTTTCAATGTACAAATGCCTTAAGGGTAAGATAAATAGAGTTATTTTTATAGTAAATTTTGAAAAATAGTTCAAGGCTTGAAAAAACAAAGCTTATTAGGTGCTCAAAATTAAAATGAATGCTTTCTCTGCCATGCTGTTTTCGCAAGGGACACAATAAGACTTGTAAAGAGATGAGTTTTGATAAATATTCTAATTCTTCCTTCCTATTCATAGCACTCCAATATTTAATATAAATACTAGGCCATTTACCTGTACATTTTACCTTTATTTTTTAGAAAAGAAAAATTTTGAAGGTTATAACACTTTAGCCAAGATATGCGAATTTGGGATATCTAGACCTCTACTCTTTAAGAATATTAATGCCGGCCCAATTACAACATGACAAATACTCAAAGACTTTCTTACAATATATCTCTTCTTAATTCAGAAGGTCAACTTTTTATGATTTATTGATACATTAACCCATTTTGATATTATTATTTGAAAAATAAATCTCCTTACATTTGTATATGCCTGAATTTTGATCAATAGTAAGGAGATTTGATATTCTAGTAATGTTCCCAAGGGACATGTTACGGCCTGGACATGAGGACAGCCTTCCCACGTGCCACCTTACTAATGTGGATGAGGACAACCTTCCCACGTGCCACCATACTAATGTAAAGAGTAGATAACACCCATTTTTTCTTAGACTTATTTGCGAATACATTATAAGATGATAAAGTGTTATCAATATTTCCAACTTTATTAGTTTTGTAGTTATAATATTCATCTATTACGCTTAAATACAGACCCCAGGAGTTCCTGATGTTGATCATGCTTATAAAGATTCTTATTAATTATGTCATGTTATATACAGTTCACTTGCAATATATGAATTAGATTTGATATAAAAATCAAAGGAGAAAGAAGTTGAGAATGCAGTATTCTCATTTAGAACCAGCTAAAGATAATTATCACCCTCTATTGGCTAAAATACGAGTGGGTGAAGTCTTTGACAAAGTGAGTGCTGAACAGCGTTGAGTAGTGGAGAAGTGTTCTGGAAAGGACTAAGGTCAAACATGAGTTGCTGATGCACCTTATTACTCTCAGTAATAGACACAGCTTCTAATAGTAGTTCATAACCTTCATGAAGGTGATTAAAATAAGCATTCAGGCAATCAGTGCTGAGTTTTGATGAAGTATGCAGCGGCATGAAAAAAAGGAGAAAAGGACAGTGTTGGACCCTGGTTAACACGGACATAAAAGAGGTGACTAGAAACAAAATCCAGGGACATTGTGGACAGAGCTGGGGATGTAGGAGAAAAACAGAGGAGACGGTTGGAAGAGAATTAATAATGGGAGATTTTAGTGATGGCAAAGGTCATGCTGGGAGGGCAGTTTTACAAACTGGATGTGGTAAAGTAACCACAGGTCTGATTACAACCACACCTCAAAAAACTTATCTCGAGAAAGCATAGAAGTCACCAAGCAGAATGCAAGTCAGGAACAAAAATTTTATTTTTAATATCTAACATTGTTGTATGCACAATTTGGGTATAAAAATCCGATAAAAAAAAAAAAAAAAACCAAAGGCTGATGATGCAAGAATGAGAAGATGTGATTGATAGAGCAAGATGTCTGAATGTGGAAAGGATGGAAACCAGAGCCTGTGTGCTGGGATTTACTATGTGTTGGAGAAGGCACACAGCTTCCACTGATAAGAGTGTTGGAAAATGAGCAGAAAAATGGCTCCTCATTTAAAGATCAGGAAAGAAAATAGAAAAACCTGTTGATTTAATTATGTCAATGAACCAGTTACAGCAAAGAATGAAAGACAGCTTGTAAAATAGGAGGTGGGGAGAGGTGAAACATCTTTGAAAAGCTGAAAGCTTGCAGAGGGCAATAGGGAGGATTCTGGGTAAGGATTTGGGGAGGGATCTGTTGGGGTTGCATGTAAGATTGGAGAGCAGAGATTCATAATCGCTTCGATATGGACTGGGGGTACATTGTCTAGACACACTTTGTACCAGACAAAGGATTGACTCATTTATGAGTTTATATCAACGCGAAGCAGTTATAATAGAGCAAAAATTAGGTTAGAGTGTTTGGGATACTGTTTACGGCCATACCACCCTGAACAGATAGGATCTTGTGAAGTTAGGCAGGGGCTGCCTTGGTTGGTACTGATGGGAGACTGTTTAGGACACTATGGGAAAAGGGACTTGATGTTGCATAGTTGGGTGACAGTACAATTTATCATCCAAACTGGGACATATTTGAAAGTAAAAGAAAGCAGTAGCCGAGGAGGATGCTGGAACAAACTGGTCTGTCACCAAGCAAGCCAAGATAAATGGGTGTGATTTTCACAGTAATTAAAAGAGATTTTTAAACACACTGTATACATTAGGAGAAAATTTCTAATAAATGGTCTAAATCAAGTTACTACTGGAGAGAAATATATTTCTGCAGAAAATCCTGGAAGTGTAGAGTCCATTGCTAAAAAGAAAATGGGTTGTAGGATTTAGATCTCACAACAATAATAGATACTATGCCCCTGTAATGAAATAATTTAGTGTTACTGGAGCAGAGAAGGTGAGAAATTCATGGGGTTCAAACAATCACAGTGGTCTAAGGTTAAAATAGGGTGTTTAATTTCTCACACACTTTATAACTGTCAAGGGAATAAGTGGAATTAATGATAAAGAGAAAGTTTATAAGCTAGAGGCCACAGTCTTCAAAGAATGTGAAGGAATACGTTTGAGGGAGGTCACTCAGTAACAAGGATGAGGTCTGGGTGACATGAGACTCAATGAAGCTACTTTTATACAAGGGCATGAGAGGTTTGGTCATGGCTATTAAGGAAATGAATACATTCTTTTTCCACTGCTTCATGTCATTAGGTATTCAAATCACCTTTACTCCATGCTCATCTCAAAACGTTGATTATAATTTCACTTCCCGTGTCTACAGGGAGGGAAGTCACTCTTTTTGCTAATAGTATCATCAAGTTCTACACAACTTCTTCATTTTAAATCTCTAACTTGGACTTGGTCTGTTTCGATTCTGATTAACAGGAGTTCATCCAGAGAGGACAATGTATTCTTGCTCTGCCAGTTTAAGCAAGATCTGATGCCTATGAACGAATCAGACTTTATGCTTAGGAGAATATATCAAGGTAATTGTGAGGTTTCGAGGCTTCTTTATCATGAGACCTGGACTGTTTTAGACATTAATTTTAAATATCAACAGAAGTTAAAAAGTTGAGGGGGAAATGCATTCACATCTTCTTTGCTGCCATTGTAAATACCTGAGATCTTCACTTTGTCTCTGATTGTAATAGATAAAATAAATTGCACATAAACTTAAATTTTATGATATATTCCCTTCTACTATTATTTAAATCAATACTAACATTCAAAAAATTTCCTGACATACTCCTGGTCTTTGGTCTTAGAAATCAAAAATTAGTTGTGAAAACACCACTCTCACCTTCCCATTTGTAACACTTTTTTTATTATGCTAAAATCATAGCACGCAGCAAGTAATAACCTCTTTTTAAACCTTGGAGAATTTCCCTTGCACCAAAATGTCATAAATCAAAGCCCTGAAAGTAAAGCAACTTATTATAATTTATTAGCATAACCAAGATTTTAAATTAGGTTGATTATATAAGATTGTTGAAATTATAGCAAGTTATAGAAGACCAAAAGTATCAAAAATATTATCTTACTAAGGTTCTCCTTAGCAAAGTATCTCTAGAATGGAAGAAAAAGTATCCAATGTATACACCCCTAATATGAGACAAATTCTTTATCATTCAAGTGAAGGCTACAACCCATTTATTGCACAGGAAGAAGGGGAAAGGGGAGAGGGAG